>LPNX010018537.1:0-66797 GCA_001517045.1 Pseudotsuga menziesii | reverse complement strand
GGTTAAATGTATTACTCTTTTACATAAGATTGTAGACAACTTCCGACATAATACAAAGACATTATTACCTTCCAAGGAATATAATATATTTCAACACTCTCCCTTAATAATGGCTAGGAGAAGGGCCCACACTAACACTAAGGAAGGAAGGAGTCATTACTACTCCCCCTTGATGAAAACTTCCAGAAGAACCAAAGCTGAAAAAGAAGAACACTTCGGTTGATGGAATTTGATGATGAACAACTGCTTCTGACTGAATCATGAAAGTGCACACGAACCAGGTTGTACGATGAAAGACCCAACAATAAAATGCCGAGAACATGTGATGTAATCCAATCAGAAGATGCCCAGATCACCACAAGAATCATGACAACCATACATGATAGTTGAAGAACTATGACATAACATCCACACGAGTGTACAGATACCTTCTTACGGCCGATACAATAGAACATGTGGCTAAGAACACCACAACAATGTACAAAAAAACCCAGATGGCCAATACACATGAGGATAGTAGACATTCTTCCAATCAAGGTGCAATATAAATATCTGTAGAAGACCTCAAACATCGAAGAAACAAGACCCCAATGGTCTATACATCGAAAATGATATCATACAGATGGACATCATGACTTTAACAGTAGAAGATGGTGCTTCATTACTTCTGGAATAAGGTGAAAGCCTAAATAGAGAACTTATCTGCACAAGAACTTTCAAGATTAAAGCATATAAAGATCATAAAACAAAATTGCTCATACAAAAATGAAAATGCTTATATACCAAAGGTTAGAAAACATCATATAAAGGAATGGCAACATAATGTGATCAAATAAAAGATTAACTTGCTCATTAAGGAAAATGAAGTTACTTTTACATATTAAGTGTCAGCCATAATATATAAATAACGAGCCAAAGATTTCACTTAAATATATGAAAATTTAGTCATCAAGCAACTAATTTGAAGCATAGGTGCATTTCTTATTAGTATGATGTTAATATGCAAGAGATGAATGCCCTGAAAATGTCAATGCTTCCATATAGGAACGTTAGAGACAAGTAAGAACAAGATAACCTCTGCAATCATAAGAATAGAAATCTCATTGCAACAAGAACAAGGTGCTCATGATAAATAGTTCAAGATTTAAAAATTGCTCAAAGCCATATAAATATTGAGTAAAAGATGATTGAAATAAACTTGACAAGAGATATAGATAAATCAAAAAGTTTAATATGATCAACATATAACAAATTATGATCAACTCATGATATCACTTATAAAAAATTATGAAATGGCAAGTCACTAATGGTCTTAATCATGGGTTCTTTTCTTGTTAACACTATGTAAATATGCAAGAGACGAAATGCCCTAGAAATGTCAATGCTTCCATATTGGAATGTTAGAGACAAATAACACAAGAACTAGATACAATCTCTGCAATACATGAAAAAGAAACTATATCCCAATTAAATAACTTATGACAAGCCAAAAAATATGATATCACATAGATTAAGAAAAATGATTTTAATTAAGAATTTAATTAGCAAGAGCATATAATGATCATAAAGATATTACTTATAAAAGAATGAAATTGCTTTTACACAAAGGTTAGCAATAACATATAAATAAAGTACATAATGATCACTAGATAACATATATGAGATTGTTCTTATAAAATTGTTTTTATAAACAAAACAAAGAAAATAACAAATTAATTATTAAGTATATTTAAAAAATATTAAGCATTAGATGGTTTATAGCTATCATCATGACAAAATGCTAGAGATTCATGTCCTTAAAAGATGTCAATATTTCCATACAGAAATGTGAGACAAACATATAGCAAGAACAAGAAATAATATCTTAATAAACATGATTAAAAGAAAAACCTAAATGTAAAAAATGAATAACATAAAACTTAAATACTTTACTGTACTGATCTGAATCTGCAAAAAACACAGTTAGAAAAACAGTAAAAGAAAGAGAAACTTTTACTTACAACCCTTTGAAAAAAATGTCCCAGAAAAGGCCAGTCTTCTGTTCTGATCACATAAGTGGATCCAACATGGCTGTTCCAATTCCAAAAATAGGTTATAATAAAAAATCCGGTAAGAAATGACCAAGTTACGACCATTTTTTATAATTGTCGTTTATATTATCGAAAGAAGCCTAGAAATGCCAGTTTTATGTTTTGATCATGTGGATGGATCCAGAATGGCTATTCCAATTCTCAAAACAGGTTATAATAAAAAAACAGGTAAAAAATGACAAATTTACGACCCTTTTGTATAACTATCGTTTTTATTACCGAAAGGAAGCCCAGATATACCCAATTTTCTATTCTAGTCACCTAGATATATCCAGAATGGTTGTTCCAATTCCAAAAACAGGTTTTAATAGAAAAACCAGTACAAACTGATCAAGTTACAACCCTTTTGTATAACTACTGTTTTTATTACCGAAATGAAGCCCCAAAATACCTAGTTTTATGTTTGGGTCGCGTGGGTGGATCTAGAATGGCGTTTTCAATTCAAAAAATAGGCTATAATAAAAATTTCAGTAAAATTGACCAAGTTACGACCATTTTTTATAACTGCCATTTTTATAATCGGAAGAAAGAACACCTTGAGGAGATCCCCGAAATCATGTAGATCTAGAGAAAAAACATGAAGAAACCCTTGAAAAAATTCTACAAAAATCTTACACAACAAGTTAGGATTAGGGTAAAAAAATGCATAAATATGCCCAGATCTGAAGAGAAGCCTAATGGATACTAGATAGAAAGAAAATATACAACAAAATGACAATGCCCAAATGATAATCATTATTGATTGAGAGCTATAGAAGGTACTATATCATAGCAACCCGCTCTGATACCATGTTAGAATAGTAGAGTCAAGCTAAACTAGTTAACCTATGTAAGAAACCAACAACATATCATAAAAGATAAGAGTAGGAAAAGAAAAGGACAAGAGAACACCAATATACGTGGTTTACCCTAATGGGTTACATCCACGGGAATGTAGTCTTCTATTATCTCCATAATGTCTTCTCCAATCATACAAGATAGCAAAGCACAAATACCTGTTGACAAGGGGTTTGGGGCAAGTGAGTTGCGCAGCATCGCAGTAGCTGTGCAAGCTCACGCGGTACTGCGCAAGGGAAGATTGGCATGATAAGCGGAAGAATAATCGTTTTTTGAATATTTTATGTATGTTTTGACCAAGTTTTATTGCAATAGGTCAATAGCGGTTAGAAGTCATTTAGTAGTGGACCCTAAATGTAAAGGCTTAAGCCTATTTATAGATCTATTTTGAGGAGATTAGGAGGGCAGTTGTGAGGGATTATATGTGATTGTATGTGTGATTGTATGGGATAAGATCTGGTGCAATCTGTTTTGTGGAGAATTTCTTGTCTTAACTGTGATTTTATTCGGGTCTCTTCCTGATGTAAGCAGTCTCCGGTTTTGGAGAAGAATTGTGTAATTGCACAAGATTAATATGATGTGATGAGTATGGATCAATTCTTGTATTTTGTTATAGATTTGTTATGATGCTGCGACTTTGTTTTGTTACAATGGCATAATATAGATGCGATTCAGTCTCTTTTTGCTATATTGATGCAATCTGTTGTTTTTATGTTGATGCAATCCATGTTTCTGTAACTGTCTGATGCACTATGAGTAATGATGTTCCATGAATAATGATGCAATATTGTGATACTGTGTGATGGTTGCATAAGTTATGGTGTCCCTCCGTCGAATCCCCATATCCTCCTCTCCCACTATCGGAAACTCGATTCTGACAGCTCTCCCTTGAACTCCCGGGTGAGATCTCATCTTCTCCGCAGACGTTGCTGTGCAGGGTAAAACCTATATGGGCCGGTGCTCAAGGAGATTGTGCTGCAGGGCTTCGACAGAGTGGGAACCCTTGTTGACGAAGCTTTGTTGGTGGGCCTCTCCAACAAATGGTTCTGTTGTCGAGACCAAGTTGCAAATAAGAGGGGGATATGTTCTGGCATCCAACTCGATCAGAGATCGAGGGATGGTTTGATCTGAAGTTGCAGGAGTTTGCTGAAGCCAAAAACCAGAATCCTAAGCTGTCGACGGGCCACTGGTTCAATAGATATATCCACGACGGTCCTCATGAATGGTTCTTTTGTGAATTCCCTGTGCTCTTGCATGAACGGTTGGAAACGTTTGCTAAGCGGAAGACAAACTTTCAAGGAGGAGAGCAGACATCCTAGACCCCAGAATTGATCCGGGCGCTGCAAGAAACCAACAACAAGGCATTGCGGGTAGTTGATTTATGGTTGGATAGCATCTTAGAAGGATACATCACTGAGTTTTCCGTTGATACTAATAAATATTTTAGTGAAGCAGAAAGGGAGTTTTTTAGTGGACCTCGAGGAAGATTCTTATTGTCGCTACAACTGTCGATTAAGCAACTAGTCTGTGAAAAGGGTATCCTAAAGATGGACCAAGAGTAGTGGACTCTGGTGTGTGGGGGATGTAGGCACTGTGACAGAAAGGGAGGAAATTCGTAAGGAGGTAAGGGGTAGATGGGCATGAGTTCTGGTGAGAATGTAAAGGTCACTGAAGAAACAAGTGGTTTTACGAAGGGAGGAGCAAGGTTTCAAGAAAAGAGGCAGAGGATGGGAGAAGGTCCTACTGAATTCGAAGTGTGATACCGTGAAGAACAACCACACAGGACGAAGCAACCTTTTTGTGACGATGAGGACATACATGCCCAGGCTACACCTGGAAGAACGACATGATCGAACCCCAGCAGTAATGTGCCTACTCCTCCGCGCACTACTCCACCACAAGGAAGGCATGTGCATTCTACGTCGACTTGCCCGACATGTTAGCAACAGTCTAGTAATATAGCACCAGCAGGAGGAAGAAGGTCCTGAATGGCAGGAGATGAAATGAAGTTTCCGATATTTAATGGAAATGGCACCGGCAATCCAGAGTAGTATTGGTTCTTATGTGAAGTGATCTGGGCTCGACAAACTATCGATGATAATGTCAAGAAAAGTTAGCTAGCCACCACTCTAAGGGGCCGCGCATTGGAGTGGTTTATGAGATTCACATGGGTGCCTCAGGGAGGTACTGCAAAAACATTGGATAAGATCAAAACATGGATATTTGAGGAATTTAAGAAGCTGAAGTCAGAATCTCAGTACATTACTGAATTAAAAGAGATCAAACAATTCCCCAATGAAATGATTTGGGATTTTGATCAGCGATTTAAGACATTGATGGCTTGGGTCAGTTTTCAGATGAGCAACGTTCAACATAAAGAATAGTTTATCGCAGTGTTTGTCCCGCATATCCGATAACCATTAATGTAGCAAAATATTGCAACACAGAGCGAGGCTCTGGAGACCGCGATGAAATTGGAGGCATCGCCAGTAGGGGAAACCGCTGTTTGAATGAATTAGATTCAGGCCTAGTTGGCCAATTTGATGTCACGATTGCAAGACATGAAAAGGGCCAAGGAAGATCGCGATGATATTTGGTGCACCCATTGCCATGCAGGTAAACATAGCAAGGATACCTGGCCGACATTTCAGAATTATTTGCTGTCAGGAGCCCCCAATCCGTTGAGTGGTGCTGGTGCACCATGGTGTCGCATCTGTCAGATGGGAATCGACACGAGAACTGTGATTACATGCAGAAGATGGTTACCAAAGCAGAAAGTTTGTACTGTACATTTTGTCGGTCAGTTGGACATGATGACAAAAACTGTCGTGTTTATGATTTGCTCCAGGAAAGGACGTATGATTCATACTTTGTGAAAGGGGAGGACCCCCGGACAGCGCAAGAACAGCCGCAAGTAGTAAAACCAGCAGCACATGTATCATATACTCCACCGCCTCCGTTGCAATTTGTTCCTGCACAACCACAACAATAGTTTATAGCATAGCTGCAGTTCGCACCATAGCCGCAAATGGTGGTACAACCACAGTATAACTAGGCACCGCGACTATAGTATAATCAACCACAATATGTTCAAGCCGCGCACTATGTCCAGCGGCAACCTAACCCACTGTAGCAACAAATGGCCTAACCACAGTTTCAGCAAGGAGGAGCCCAAGGAGGATTCTGCGGAGGGTTCAGAGGTCGAGGAGGAGGATTTGGCCACGAAGGAGGACAAGGTCATGAATCAATCCAGTGCTACACCTTTTGGGTATTTGGGAATTACCAGAGGGAGTGCCCTCATGCATAGTGCACATACTGTGTAGCCAACGATCATAATGTTGAAAGTTTCCCTTAGTTGATTGCAAAATGATAGGTAGGACAAATTCCTTAGCTACAGAATGCACAAAATCAGAATCAGCCTGCATTCCAAGTACATAACCAATCGATAATGCAGAACCAGATCCCACCGCAGACTCAAACTCAAAACCCGCCATAGACATAGAACTTGCCTTTGAAATTAAACCAAGGATCGACAATTGCCACTATTCAAGTTGAGCCGCGGATGAAGGATGTCAATGTTGGGATTGTCACTTGTGTTGGTGCAACAACTAGAGATGATCGACCACAACTACAAGTTCGGCTCGCTGGTAAGAAGAAGGTCGCATTTGATATTGCAACAGAGAAAGATACCTTCTTTGATGCAAAGAACGAAATTGGGAGAAATCCGTGTAAGTTACCAACTGTTGATATGCCATTTGCTTTCGATCCATCTGCAGAGGCAGGACCATCGCGGAAGTATGGTACCCTATGCAAGTTATTTGAGAGTTGTCTATCGCTGGTGAGGGACTCGGACGCCCTTGTCGAGCTTGAGACATTATTGCACCTCCCGGATAAGACAGTGAAGGATTCTACTATGAATTCCTTGCAAAAAAGGAAGTCTGGCAAGGAGATGAGGATGAATGTCCAGATTGGAGATTATGAGGTTGACTCGGTCATTTTGGGCCTTGGATCATATGTAAACATCCTGACAAAGAAAATCTGGCAATTGATGGGAAATCCAACATTGGGATGGTCACCGATACAACTACGTTTAGCAAACCAGGTGAAGGTTCAGCCTATTGGTCATGTTTCAAACTTGGTTGTCGACATTGAAGGTATGAAAACACGTGCTGACTTTGACGTGATAGAAGTTGTAGGAGACGGTGGTTCCTATCCCATGCTGCTAGGGATTGGATGGGCTAGTGATAGGATTGATCCAGGAGGATCCAAGAAGGCAACATTTTTGAAGTCCTCCAATCTTAGAAAAACCAACACCAAATCGAAGTGCTCATCGATATGATTCCGACGGCGTTCGTTTCACCTCAAACGGACTCTGTATGAGAAAGTTATCGTGTTCTGTTCTATAAGGTCAACAGGCAAAATTGGCAAAAAGAGGTGCCACGTGGCGCCACTGACAGGGTGGCACGTGGCATCCGTACTGTCTAGACAAAATGACATGGCAAGTGTATGGACCAATCACAAGGTGACACATGGCAGTACGGATCCGAGCTGGCATACTGCTGAATGGGTGTACGGATGGTGATGTGGCAATACAGGTAGTGACTGGGCGGTCGACTGGGCACTGACTGGGCGTGAGGTGGACCAATCCCAGGCTGCCACATGGCAACACGGGATTGGCCAATATGTCTAAGCCAAAAATTATGGCCTCTGCAAGGTTCGACCTCGTGACCTCTCTTGTATAAGCGCTCCGCCTTCACCACTTGGGCTACATATGGTTATTGGTATGTGTATTAACATTATTTTATTTAAGCTTGAGTAATGTTTCACATGAGCGCAAAAAGGGGCCGGGGCTAGCCCCGACCCCTGGTCCAACCACACAGCCACAAACTGGGAGCTCAATACGGAGGTGCCAACGCGGGGGAGCGGTGATTGTAACCACCCTCCAACGTCATCTAAAGAGCACATGGGACACGCCACTCCTTAAACACATGTGTTATAACAAACTTCTAAATGTTACATGCCACCTAATGAATGTTGGAGCGCCACGACATATGGCATAACAAACTTTGGTTATGGCTTTTTACAACATGTGTTTTTAAAAAGAACTTTGTTTATGGCGTTAAAGTTTATTTGTTTGGGTTTAAACTATAAAATGCTATGTTTATATCTATGGTTAGTATAGTTCCACAACTTACTAACCATATGAATTAAACACAAGAAACCAAAACAAACATGGGGTTGTAACCATATGCCTATTTAGGAAAAATTGTTGTAACTTGAAAAGCCATGAGGATCATGTGAGAGGAGTCCATACAAGCCTATATAAACTCTTTCATTTGCCATTGTCAAGCATGCTTTGGAGTGGAGACTTTGTAGCTAAAGGAGAGAAGGGAGATTGCGTAGCTCTGCAGGAGGAAGGTACGAGTGTTTATACTCGTTTTATACCGTCTTCAGGCTTCGGAGTTGCTGGAAGCAGTCTTGTTGTGTTTTGGGCAGCGGTTCTCTTCCTGAACATTGTCGCCAAGGTATCATTGTATCATTGCCATGTATTTTTCCTTATGCTGAGATTATAGATCGACCCTCCTATTAAGAAGCAGGCTCGGAGATGTAGTCCATCCTGGACGAACTCCGTTATCAACTTGTTGTCTTTATGTGCGTGTTGTCTATGCTGTTTGGTTCTCTTCTTATGGATTTGTGAGCTTCATTCATGCTCTTTATGCAATTCATGTTAATGTCATAGAGTAGCAAAGATCTTGTTTTCGGATCATGTGGTATCAGAGCAGGACTATTTGACGTTGGATTGTGAGTGTGGATGCTCACGAGGGCTAAACTGCAAGCTGGTGAGGGTACATTAGAGCCTTACAATTCTGAGATCGGACGTGCACACCGAAGGAAGAAGATGGATGCTAATGATGCCCACACCGAGATGGAGGCAAAATTTCACAAGGTCTTCTACATGATGGCCGACAAGGTAGACAAGTTGTTTGCAGACTATGAAGATCGCATGGCAAAAGAAAGAAAAGGCAGTGAAGTAAAGAAGGAAGACAAAGAAGTGAAGGACAAAGGAAACGCTTCAGTTAACCAAGGAGGTGGCGGCGAAGAGCCTCCTGAGCCTCCCTCTTCATCTTCAGCTTCAAGCACAAGTTCAAGTGCTTCTTCCTTATCTCATTCTCAGCATTCCAAGGTTCCTCACAAAGAGCCTCAAAAGAAGCCCTTATTGAAGCTTGATGTGAAGTTTGATTTGCCCATGTTCAATGGGGAAGCAAATGCAGAGAAGTTGAACAATTGGATAAGGAAAATTGAGGTCTATTGCCAAGTCCAGCAGATCAAAGAAGAAGATGTGAAGATTCAGTTGGATTCACTTCGGCTGACAGGCACCGCACTTATATGGTGGGAAAGCAAGCTTCAGCAAGGTAGCAAACAAATGGGTAATCTTCTCTCATCGTGGTCTGCTTTCATTTTTGCTTTACGTAAGAAATTTTATCCGTTGGGTTATGTTCAAAAGGCTATGATGGATTGGCAAAGTTTTAGACAAGGCAAGGGTCAGAGTGTTCAGAGTTTTACTGAAGAATTTAGAAAGAAAGCTCTAGAGTTGAATATTTCTTTAGATTCTCTTGACACTCTTTTGAAGTACATTGGTGCTCTTCATCATTATCTGCGCCATACTTTGCTGTTGTTGAATCCTACTAGTGTGGATGAAGCAAGTGTTCAGGCTACTCATCTTGAGAGCAGGGGGAAGCATTTGCAAGAAGACCATCCGAAGAAGCTTTTCAAGCCCAACAACAACTACAAGTTCAAAAATAAGGACAAGAGCAAGAAGACAGCTACTGCCAAGAAGGAAGGAGGAAAGCTCCATTGCAAACATTGCGACACTGATGGGAATGATGAAGAAAGTTGTTGGAAGTTTCATCCTGAACAGAGGCCAAAGCATTATGAAAGAAAAAAGAAGAAAAAGACCGTTGCAACAGCGCAACGAGATTTGGGTTCCGACTTAGGTGACGAAACCATGATTACAGCCGTGGGAATGCAAGGTAACAAAACTCCTCATACTGGTTCAAGTTCTACTCATGTTTCTAAAGAAAATGATAAAAGAAGAAGTGAGTTGTTTCACATCAGAGTTGTGTCTAAGCATACAAAGATTGAAACATTATTTGATCCGGGTTCTCAAGTAAATTTGATCTCAGAATCAGTTGTTAAGAAGTTGGGCATACAGACTAAACCTCACCCCAAGCCTTATCCTCTTGAATGGGTATGTGATAATGCTAAGCTACAGGTGACTAAGCAATGCGGGTTAAGGTTTGCTATTGCTTCAAAGTTGATCGATGAGGTGGACTTAGATGTTGTTCCTCTTGACATCTACGGTATCGTATTGGGAAGCCCATACTTGTATGATTGAAAAGCAGTATTCTTCCGTCATGAGAACAAGTACCATCTCACCAAAAATGGGGTGGAATACATTGTGAGAGCTCACAGTATGAAGGCTAACACCCCTGTTGTTAGTGCAAGACAGATGAAGAGACTCATCAACACTAATAAGAGATGCATGCTCATAATTGTGAGAGCAAAAGATGCTTTCAAAGGTTGTGATCCTTCTCATAAAAAGGCTATGATTGATATTGTGGCTAACTATGATGAAATATTTCAGGAACCTACAGGTTTGCCTCCCAAAAGGGAGATTCAACATGAGATTCATCTCCAGCAAGATGCCCCTCTTCCTAATGTGGGCATGTATAGGTTGTCCGCAGTTATCGAGTACAAGAAGGGTACTAGTAACAAAGTGGCAGATATGCTTTCTAGACTTCCTATTGTTGCATCTATTGTCTTGAAAAATGCTTCTTTATCCCATGAAAGTTATATTGAGCAGTATGCTACTGATGATGATTTCAAGGAGGTTTATGAGAAGCTAACCAATGGCACACAGGTGGAAGACTACTATTTGTAGGGAAATTTGCTTTATCATTTGGGCAAGTTATGTGTTCCTATCAATGAAAGAGTCCATGTAATACGAGAAGCTCATACTTCTCTTGTATCAGGGCATTTTGGGGTAGGTAAGACTTCGGCTCATTTGCAAAGACTTGTGTATTGGCCTCACATGAAAGACATTGTAAAAAAATATGTAAAGGGGTGTGTGATGTGCTCTACTTGTAAGCCCACTAATAGAAAATTGGGGTTGTACTCATCACTTCCTGTTCCTTCCCATCCTTGGGAAAGCATTTCCATGGATTTTGTGTGGGGTTTGCCTATGTCTAGGAGGGGTCATGACTACTTGTATATGGTCGTGGATAGGTTTAGCAAGATGTGTATTCTTATGCCATGTAAAAAGCAGGTCACTGCAGAGTAGGCTGCTTCTCTTTTCTTTCAGCATGTATGGGTTCATTTTGGACTCCCTACATCCATTATCTCGGATCAGGACTCCCGATTCCTTGGAGAGTTTTGGACAAAGTTATGGTGTATGATGGACACCAAGTTGAAGAGGAGCACCGCGTTCCATCCACAGACCGACGGACAGACAGAGGTAGTCAACATGACAGTTGTCCATTTTCTTCGAGGCTATTGCAACAAGCATCCTAAGTTATGGGATGAACAGATCCAATATGTGCATCATGCCTACAACAGGGCTATGCATTCTTCCACTCAGAGCTCGCCATTTGAGACATGCTTTGGGTACTTGCCAAAAACTCCATTGGACTTGACTTATGGGAGAGAGGCTGATTCAAGCGCTTCCAAGGATGAAGACAAAGCCCACAGGTTCATTCAGAGAGTTCAACAGGTACATCAAGCAGTGCAAGCGCAGTTGGAGAAGAGTCAAGCCCAGTACAAGGCTCGCCATGAGAAGCATAGAGTTGATCATCAGTTTCAGGTGGGAGATCAAGTGTGGCTTCACATCAGCAAGGAGAGGATGAAAGGAGAAGGCAAGAAGCTCAAGCCTATTAGATATGGTCCCTTCGCCATCTTGGAGAAGATTGGGACGAATGCTTTTCGCTTAGAGCTACCGCCATACATGCAGATCTACTCAGTGGTGAATGTGGAGAACTTGAAACTCTATGAGCCTCCCATGATCATGGATGAAAGGGAGAATGTTTCATTGCCATCATTTTATGAATTTGCTCCTGAGTACATGGATGAGCTAAAGGAAGATGTCATCTTGGACAGAAGGATAAGGACTTCTCACAGAGGTGATGTTGAGTATCTTCAAGTGGGCATCAAAGGCACTTGTCCAAGCAAATCCAAGTGGATTGAGAAGGAGAAAGTGAGGGAGCAATTCCCTCACCTATCAGTTGATTAGTAAAGGATTTTGGAGGCCAAAAGCTTCTCAGTGGGGAGGAATGATCCAGGAGGATCCAAGAAGGAAAATTTTTTGAAGTCCTCCAATCTTAGCAAAACCAACACCAAATCGAAGGTCTCGTCGAGACGATTCCAACACGTTTGTTTCACCTCAAACGGATTCCGTATGAGAAAGTTATCATGTTCTGTTCTATAAGGTCAACAAGCAAAATTGGAAAAAAGAGGTGCCACGTGGCACCACTGACAGGGTGGCATGTGGCATCCGTACTGTTCGGACAAGGTGACATGGCAAGTGTACGGACCAATCACAAGGTGACACATGGCAGTACAATCCGAGCTGGCATACTGCTGACTGGGCGTACGGACAGTGACATGGAAATACAGGTAGTGACTGGGCGGTTGACTGGGCGCTGACTGGGCGTGAGGTGGACCAATCCCAGGCTGCCATGTGGCAACACGGGATTGGACAATATGTCTAAGCCAAAAATTATGGCCTCCGCGGGGTTCGACCCCATGACCTCTCTTGTATAAGCGCTCCGCCTTCACCACTTGGGCTACATATGGTTATTGGTATGTGTGTTAACATTATTTTATTTAAGCTTGAGTAATGTTTCACATGAGCGCAAAAAGGGGCCGGGGCTAGCCCCGACCCCTGGTCCAACCACACGGCCACAAACTGGGAGCTCAACACGGAGGTGCCAGCGCGGGGGAGCGGTGATTGTAACCACCCTCCAACGTCATCTAAAGAGCACATGGGATGCACCACTCCTTAAAACACATGTGTTATAACAAACTTTTAAATGTTACATGCCACCTAATGAATGTTGGAGCGCCACGACATATGGCATAACAAACTTTGGTTATGGCTTTTTACAACATGTGTTTTTAAAAAGAACTTTGTTTATGGCGTTAAAGTTTATTTGTTTGGGTTTAAACTATAAAATGCTATGTTTATATCTATGGTTAGTATAGTTCCACAACTTACTAACCATATGAATTAAACACAAGAAACCAAAACAAACATGGGGTTGTAACCATATGCCTATTTAGGAAAAATTGTTGTAACTTGAAAAGCCATGAGGATCATGTGAGAGGAGTTCATACAAGCCTATATAAACTCTTTCATTTGCCATTGTCAAGCATGCTTTGGAGTGGAGACTTTGTAGCTAAAGGAGAGAAGGGAGATTGCGTAGCTCTGTTTGAGGAAGGTACGAGTGTTTATACTCGTTTTATACCGTCTTCAGGCTTCGGAGTTGCTGGAAGCAGTCTTGTTGTGTTTTGGGCAGCGGTTCTCTTCCTAAACATTGTCGCCAAGGTATCATTGTATCATTTCCATGTATTTTGCCTTATGCTAAGATTATAGATCGGCCCTCCTATTGAGAAGCAGGCCCGGAGACGTAGTCCATCCTAGACGAACTCCGTTATCAACTTGTTGTCTTTATGTGCGTGTTGTCTATGCTGTTTGGTTCTCTTCTTATGGATTTGTGAGCTTTATTCATGCTCTTTATGCAATTCATGTTAACGTCATAAAGTAACAAAGATCTTGTTTTCGGATCAAGGATGGAAGTTATCAACTTCAAAAAACGTGTTATGACATTTGAAAACCAGGATGTTAGGGTCATTTCTCCTATGGACCCTCAGGAAGGACGACGATATATTGAACCTGTAAAGGATGAAGTCGGGAGAAGTTGGGATCATGCTTATAACATCTCTGAGGACTATATCCATCCTACTGTCGATGGAGAACTTGGATGGCGTAGTGCAAGCTCCGCGTCCTCTGAATCTGATGATGCTCTAGAAAATTGGCAGAATTGGTTGCAGGAGGTATCATTAAGAAAATGCGGGTTGATTACACAGTCTCTCCGACATGTTGCAACTGAGACTGTCAAGTTACCCATTTATGAAGGACTGCTGGGACTATCTGAGTTCTTTCAAGAATTTGAAGAAAAAGTGTTTGAACCGCAAAGAATACTTGCTCTTGATGTAGCACTAAAGGCTACTCCGACTCGATGGTGTGCGACACACAAACGAACGATCCATGACTGGGAGCAGTGCCGCAGGTTGATGATGGTCTGCTTTGGCGACATAGAGGTCTATGATGTTGGGAGATATGATGGACAAAATGACCCTGGCAGTCATTTGATCAAGTGTCAGACGTTATGGACATCGCGACCCAAAGATGACAGGGTTCACGCTTTTGTTAATACTCTAGAAGAGATGCCAATATCCTGGTATGTGGCAGCAGCATTGCGCATAACCATTACCACTTGGGAGGAGTTGTTAGTTTACTTTGTGCAAATGCTTAGCTTCTAGGACACTAACCCCGAGGTATGTAATGATTTGCACATTATCCGCGACGTAGTACTAAAAGTCATCCCTGTTGCATACCCTGTTGATCCTCATGCAAATTGCTCCATCCAATCCATGATGACGTGCTACAACTTGTCTGGGGAACTTGGAGATGATGACGAGCTACGAAATGTTAATATTCCAGAGTCCGAAGGAAGCCGTGGTGTCGCATCTCCCGACATACCGACGGACTTGATGAATCAGCCGCTGAGGATTCGAAAAGTTAACATTGGGTCGACAGAAACTTCAAAATTTTCTAATGTCGGAGACTATTGGGGCAAAGAGATGATGGTCAAAATCACAAATCTACTGCACGAATTCTAGGACCTTTTCCCAACGCGATTATCAGAAATGAAGGGGATACTCAGCGACTTGGGGGAAATGAATATTCCACTCAAGACAGTTGCAAAACCAGTACGCCAAAGGCCGTATAGACTGAACCCGCGATACAAGGATCACGTGAAATTTGAGATCGATAGGATGCTCGATGCTTGGATCATTGAACCTGTAGAAGAATCAGAGTGGATAAGCCCAATGGTGGTCCAAGATAAGAACATTGGTGAAATCTGCATTTGTGTCAATCTGAGAAAGTTGAATGATGCATGTACACGATCCGTTCTTGACCCCTTTTATAGATGAAGTCCTGGAAGCTGTAGGTGGCCAGGAGGTATATTCCTTCACAGATGGCTTTTCATGATACCACCAGATCCAAATTGTGAAGGAGGATTGCCACAAGACTACATTTGTCACTGAGTGATGCTGTTTCCAATATACTGTCATGCCATTTGGGCTGAAGAATGCACCCGCTGCATTCTCCCGCGTAGTTGTCGTTGTATTTAAATATTCTATTAAAAAATTCCCGCTGGTATATATGGATGACTGGACCATCTATGGCCCGGTTAAAGACCATCTGGACAATCTACGATTGATGCTGGAACGGTGTAGGCAGCATCAGATTGCATTGAATTCAAAAAAAATGTATTTTCTGTGCACCCTTTGGCATGGTACTTGGGCACATTGTATGCAAAGAAGGTCTGTTGGTAGATCCAGGGAAGATTGCGTCGATCCTCAGTTTACCACCGCTGACAAATGTAAAGACGCTTCGGGAAACATTGGGACATACAGGATACTATTGCAAGTTTATCAGAGGATATGCTACGATCACCGCTCCCATGCAAAAGTTGTTAAAGAAAGACGCCGCGTTTGAATGGACTCCGAAATGTCAAGGAATATTTGACACCCTGAAGGCCAAGATGGCCTCTGCACCAATACTGGTTTTTCCTTATTGGAATAATGAATTCCATGTGCATGTTGATGCTTATTCTATTGGACTGGGGATTGTTATTGTGCAGCCAGGTGAAGGTGTCTTGGATCACCCAATAACATATGCCAGTAGAAAGTTATCATTTGCTGAACGAAATTATACCACAACTGAAAGGGAAGTCCTGACTCATGGTTTATGCTCTGCAAAAGTTCAGGCACTATTTGTTGGGAGGACATTTCAAGATGTTCACCGATTGTTCTGCTTTATAATACCTAGTCAATAATCCCATGTTGGGAGGGAAAATATGTAGGTGGTTTCTTTTGTTCCAAGAGTTTGATTTTGAAATAGTGGTAAAGCCGAGACGATTGAATGCTGGCTCGGATCATCTGTCACGTGTTGTGAATGGTGAAGAACCAACCAATATTGATGATGGCTTGCTAGATCCGCAATTGTTTCGGGTTGATGTCGCAGATGATCACTATGCACCAATTATTCAGTTTATGTCTACTGTTGTCGCCCCAGCAGACATGTCGATTAGCCAAAAGAAGCAGCTTGTCGTAAAAACCTCTGATTTTCAAATAATTGCTGGATAGTTATATAAACTTGGACCGAATGAAATTTTGCACCGGTGTGTCTTACCTCATGAGCAGGGTCCCATTCTAAAAGAAGCACATGCCGGAATCGTGGGAGGTCACTATGGAGGCCGCGTTACTGCATGAAAATTGTTGTGTGCTGGGCTATGGTGGCCCACGTTGCATAATGATGTCGTAGACTATGCAAGGAGTTGTGATGTCTGCCAACAGGTTGGTAAACCATCGCGGAGGGATGAGATGTCATTGGTGCCGCAGGTGACACTGCAACCGTTTGATAAATGGGTTGTAGACTTTGTAGGTCCTATCAATCCACCAGGTAAGCGCACTGGCGCTCGCTATATTATTACTGCAACTAACTACCTGACTCGGTGGGTGGAAGATGCACCAGTTGCTGATTGTACCGCTGCGACAACAACACGGTTTATTTTTGAGAACATTGTAACACGATTTGGGTGTCCTAGAATCCTAATGAGTGACCAGGGCAGTCATTTTGTCAATCGAACGGTAAAAGCGTTAATTGAGGAGCTCCAGATATAACATAAGAAGAGTACACCATACCACCCGTAGGAAAATGGTACTGCTGAGGCCTTCAACAAAATTTTGGAGACAACACTGACCAAGGTATGTAATGATAACTGCGATGACTGGGATTTAAAAATTCCTACAGTTATGTGGGCCTATCGCACTACTTGCAAACGACTAACAAGTCAGATACCATTTAAGTTGGTTTATGGGTAAGAGGCAGTCATGCCTATGGAATATATCGTTCCCAGCTTGCGCATTGCCGCAGCAACGGGCATGGATGATGCAGAGCCATTAGAAGAACCTGCTGCGCAATTGATTTAGCTTGAATAAGACCGTTTTATCGCAGGCTTCCACCAGCAGGTTGCGAAGGATCGACAGAAGGCATGGCATGATCTCCAAATTAAGCATAAACAGTTTGCGACAAGAGATTTGGTGTTGTTATAAGACAGTAAGTTCATCAAGCGTCCAAGTAAGTTACAAATGCACTAGTTAGGTCCCTATCTTGTTTAGTCCATTACATCCAGCGGTGTAGTTCAGTTACAACAATTAGATGGTGCAATGTTATCGAAGCTCATTAACGGGAGTTGCTTGAAGCCTTACATAATAGGGCCACCGATGCGCATCACATGAAGTATTGAAAAAAAAATGAAGATTTTAGTTCAACAGCGCAAGGTGAGCCCCGAGGGAGAGGCCACGCAAGGTTAAAATTGTTAGCGGTAGTCGGTTGACCCGTTGCGATAGTTGCAGGGCTGTGGGGTGGTCAAATAAAGTAATAAATGTAGGTAGTTAAACTAGTTGGTTGGCAGCGCTTGTTGAAGCAACTCGCATTAATGGGTGATCCGACCGTTAGAAGCATAAGATCATCGACGAATTTGGTGTCATTAATACCCAATTTAGCAATAATGGTGAAGTTATATTTGGAAATGATGGATTTGGATTGGAAGTGGCTATAAAACCCTGCGTGGGATGCGTTGGATGGAATTATTCAGTTGCAAGAGCAGAAGTAGAAGGTGAATTTTGTGCAGAGTGTTGAGTGAAGTGCAGTTTGAGCTGATGAGTGTATTTTTAGGTTTTGAGGGGTAAGGGATGTTGAGTGGCCTTGACGCTGCTGAAATGAGTGAGTACGAGTCCCTTGTTCGGCCCATGATTGTGGAAGAAGAAATCATGAGTGTGCCAGTGGGTTCGTCGTCCATTCCTAAGCGGAAGAGGCAGACTCAGAGACCCAGTCCTATGCCACCAGAGAAGAGGCAAACTCGCACATCTGCAAAGATGCGGGGAGAAGGAACTGCACATACTGGGCCGTCAAGCTCAGGAGCTGTTGAGTCCGCGGCACCCTGGGGTGTCTCGATGCATGATATTTTTGGATATGCCACTCCTACGCGTACAGGAGCCAAGCCACAACAATCATTGAAGAATCAGAAGCACCCAACCAAGTTTCCAGCGTCGCCGAAAGGGATGACGTGCTCGGTCGATATCATCCCTGCGTCGATCAGGACCTGCTCTTACTTAAGGATGTCCGGGATGAGCCATATGAATCTGTCCCTACGGTGCCTGGTGGTCCCATTCAGCGAATTTCGAAACCATGGGCCACTGGGTTAGACAAGTCTGGGTTATTGGGGCTCATCAACATGCCCCAATTTGGCCGCTTGAATCAAGCACATGCATGTGTGAAGCAACTGTTGACATGTTGCCATGGAGGGATGATTTGGTTGAATACGTCGATCCCTATCACAGTCGACTTGATTGCAAGCATTATTGGTTCGCCTAAGGCTGGGGAGGACCTAACGCAGTATATTTGTGGAAGGAATACAGATAAGAAACTGGTGAAGTAGCTGAAGGAGCACTTCAGTTTACAACGGGATGGTCGCGCTTATCGCATTGACAGTATTAACTCCCAAATGGTGCGCACTGGCACAAGAATTTTGGCTAGTAAGGTTGTTCACGGCAATTGACCAGTTGTCGCCTGTGCCCAGAAATGTGCTGAGGGGGTACAATTGAATTGGTCTTTATTTTTGTTGAATCAATTGCTTGAAGATGCGCTTGTTGCTCAGAACAAGCGACCCTTTTCTTATAGTTGGATTTTGATTCTTATCGCTCTCGTTACTTGGATGGAACCTGAAGACTACCAACCAATGGCGGTTGAGGCAATCAAGGTTTGCTGCGGTGCCCGCTATCAGAACCTATGGTGGGTTGAAGATCCCAGTCGCCAAACGGATTGTGCTATTCAGTTTTGGATCTATTGGGGAGCGCTGCAGGTTGTCGCCATTGTTGTTCCTAGAGTTTCTCCCTACGCCATGGCCAAGTATTAGTGGATCCTTCGGTTTTCTATTGGACCCCACTCCATTCATATTCAGGCTAGGCAAGACCCTGATCGACAGTGGTTACTATTGCCTTATAAAGTCACCATGGAAGAGATGGATGCTATTGTGCAAGACTGGCTAGGGGATTGGCGTGTCCCGGTGAGTCAAGAGGGGTTACCTAAGGAACTGCCCTCAGATTTCCTTGAAAAAACTTGCCCCACAGAAATTGAGCACCCATGACTCCGACAATGAGTCATCAACGGATCCTGAAGATGCAGCACATCGTTTGCGGGAGGAGACTCGCGCCAAATGGCGTCAGGAGTCCAAGGCGGGCAGTGGTACCAAATCGGGGATGGAATACCAGTTGTAGCGGCTTATCAAAGCCTTCATGGATTCATCTACGGCTGCGACTACGGAGATCCACGAATCCAACCATGAAGAATTTGGCGTGGTAAGAGATAGACCAGAGTCCATTTTTTATATTATTTCCAAACAACCATCGACAAGACCTCTGTTGCAGGATAGATCGTCGATCAGCACTGAGCCCTAGGCCAGGAATGTGCAAGTTCCCCCGACTGTGACCGACGCCGACAATGAAGAATTTCACCAGCAGTTGCACCTAATCCAGAGCATGACTTTGGATCTGAACAAATTGTCAGCTATAGCGTTGGTTGAGTTGCATCATGCCACCGCACTAGAGTTGGCAGCACGATAAGAAGAATAGGTTGAGGCCTATGTCGAGTCCCGAAATATCACTGGGAAGCTGCAGAAGGACATAGAGGAGTTGCACCAAGTCCGTGTGCAGTTGGAAAAGGAGAACTTACAAGAAATCAACTAGCTGAAGGCGATGCAAGCCGAGTTGCAGTGAAAAGCTGTCGAAGAGATTACCGGCCTCAAGAAGGTGTAAGACCGCCTGATTGTTGAACAGGCACAGCTGTGTGTGAGGTGCAGCGAAGTTGAGCAGGCTATTTTTGATGCCTGCCATAACATTTTTGACAACACCACAGAGATCACCCTAGTCTAAAAGGCCAAGCGATTGGGGAAAACTCTGGTTCAGTTTTAGGATAATAACTTGCTGCTCCAGGCCCAGGTACAACCTACAGCGACCCCGGAGCAGGTTGCGGAGCGCAAGACCTCCATTGAAGAAATTGCAACTCAGTTCGACACCATGGAGCAAGAGGCTAAAACTGTTATGGAGGCGACCACACAGTTTTGGCAAAGTATTATTCAAGATGAACAACTTGATCAACTGACTGCGCAGGCGCAAGAGGCAGAGGGCCAACTAACAACCCTGAAGACGTTGTTGAAGGCCACGCCGTTGATGGTGCAGATCACCCGAGCCACAGAATTGAAGGACCTCCAACAGCAAGTTGCTCGGGCACAAGAATGCCAACAGAAGCACCGCGAGCAGCTTGATGAATTCTGAGACTCTCAGTGGCCAGTTGGCTGTTAAGGCCATTACCATGCTCCAGGTCGTTCAAGGGAATCAAAAAATGGTCGACAGCAAGGTTAGTGAGTAGTACCTCGTCCAACAAACTTTGACTAATTGTCATAGTATTGCAAGTAAAGTTCAGTTGCAGGTTCGTGAAATTACGCAGCAATTTGAAGATTTTAAGGACAAGACTTCGGCACACACCCTGTCGACTTGACGTGGCTCGAGGGCGAGCCACAAAACTATGTTGGGGGCCTGTTGGCAAGGGGTTTGGGGTGAGTGAGTTGTGCAGCGTCGCAACAGCTACGCAAGCTCACGTGGTACTGCGCAAGGGAATATTGGCGATATAAGCGGAAGAATAACCATTTTTTGAATTTTTTATGTATATTTTGACCAAGTTTTGTTGCAATAGGTCAGTAGCAGTTAGAAGTCAGTTAGTAGTGGACCCTAAATGTAAAGGATTAAGCCTATTTATAGATCTATTTTGAGGAGATCAGGAGGGAAGTTGTGAGGGATTATATGTGATTGTATGGGATAAGATCTGGTGTGATCTGTTTTGTGGGGAATTTTCTGTCTTAACTGTGATTTTATTCAGGTTTTTCCCTGATGTAAGCAGTCTCCGGTTTTGGAGAAGAATTGTGTAATTGCGCAAGATTAATATGATGCAATGAGTATGGCTCAATTCTTATCTGTTGTTATCGATATATTATGATGTTGTGACTCTGTTTTGTTACAATGGCATAATATATATGCGATTCAGTCTCTTTCTGCTATATTGATGCGATCTGTTGTTTTTATTTTGATGCAATCCATGTTTCTGTAACTGTTTGATGCGCAATGAGTAATGATGTTCCATGAATAATGATGCGATATTGTGATATGGTTTCCCTCCATCGGATCCCCATATATTCCTCTCCCATTGTCGAAACCTCGGTTCTGACAACTCTCCCTTGAATGCCTCATGTGAGACCTCGTTTGCTCCGTAGATGTTTCTAGGTAGGCTAAAACCTGTCTAGGCCGGTGCTCCGGGAGATTGCGCTACATGGTGTCGACAGAGTGGGAACCCCTATCGACGAAGCTTTGTTGGTGGGATTCGGCAACAATACCCCAAAGAATATAGATGATGTACAACAGTGTAACAATAGTACCACTACTACATCAAGAATGCATGATATGTAGAGACTCACTTGACCCTATTATATACTTAGAGATGAGGAGGAATTACTCTCACATATTGCATGTGGATAATATGATTCTCCAAAATAACATCTCTTAATACAATGCCATGGACAAATACTCTACACAAGTAAATACACCACCATATAACTATGGGTTAAATGTTTACTCTTTTACATAAGATTGTAGACAACTTTCGACATAATACAAAGACATTATTACCTTCCAAGGAATATAATATATTCCAACAAACAAGCACATGCTATACAAGAGCATGTTAAAAACTCGTCACAACTCTCATACGAACCATGGTGAAAAGAAATAAAGGTGGTTGGATGAGGATAAATACCAATGGATATTAGATAGATATCATTTAAAATCCTTGAAGGTTGTTTGCGTGTTAGGTTATCCAAAGAACCATAAATTTTTTGTCCAAGAAGCTTCACAATATTAGAAATGAAATTTAAATGTAAGTAGTGGCTTGTGCTTATCTTGGCCATATTAAAGAGAACAAAGAGGAAGAGCATACTTGAAGATATGAAGAGTAGAGAATGTTGAGTACAATGAATTAGCCACCATGAAATTTTGGGTGAATATTTAGTTTAGATGATAAAATCTGAGTTTGGCTAAATTATGTGTGAAACATATATGGGGAACGTTTGTGTATGAAAAAATTCCATTCAAACTCATGAACGTTGGTGCTACAGTTCAGAGAGCTATGGATATATCCTTTGTTGGTGAGAAATATAAGTTTGTAGTTATTTATCTTGATGATATTATTGTTTTCTCCAAGTCTGATGATGAACATCTGAAGCATCTGAGACAGACCTTCCTTAAATGCAAAAATTTTGGACTGACATTGAATCCAAAGAAATCTCATTTTTCTATGATAGAGGATAAGCTCTTGGGTCATATAGTTTCTGCCGAAGGGATTAAGATAAACCTTGACCATGTCAAAGTTATCCTAAAAATTAGTATTCCTAGAAATAAAAAGGAGATTCGCTCTTTTGTTGGGAAAATAAATGTTTTAAGGTGGTTTATTCCTAACTTTGTAGAAATCATTAAACATATTACATAAATGTTGAAAAAGGATAGAGAAGTCAAATGGATAGTTGAATCTAGATTATCTTTTGAGAAAATAAAACAATCCCTTATAGAAGCCGCAGTATTGGTAAGTCCAGATTTTACTAAAGAATTTTTAACTTTTTCTTTTGCATCTGAAGACACTATAGCCGTAGTTTTAGTGCAAAATAATTTAGAAGGCACTAAATAGTTTTCTTCCATGGGGGGTTCACTAGCAATGAAATATCATATCACGTCCATTCATATTAGGGGTTTGAATACTCCTAAAAACCTCAAAAAAATATTGCCCCATATTAAGGGGTCAAGGGGGTGTGGTTTAATTTGACATAGTAATATAAATATTGGGGGTTATTTTATTTTGGTGGGAAGAGAAATAGCCTCCAAATCATGGGATGGATTCATACCTCCAAATGATGGGATCAATTCATATCTCCACATTGTGGGTTGGATTCACATCAGTCCTATTTTTTGCTAAGGAATAACCTTCAAATGGAGAAGGTCACTCTTTTGAGTACAATTTCTATAATATATAACATCATAGCTATAAGATAAACCAATACTCTTGACTAGCATTGATTTTGACTTATCATATCTTCTATTTTTCTTTATAAAAGTGCGAATGTTTATAATTCGTTAAAACGTTATAGATTTATGTGTGAGTTAATTTTTTTCATTCTTTATTCTTCCAGCATTGACTTGAATCTTTTTGTAAAGATCTCAGAGAAGCTACTGCAATTGTATTTATATTTTTGAAGTTCTGGTAATATTGAAATTTGTAACTATTACTGTTAACTTGCTCTGTGTTTTATTTTTGTCGGGTTACTCTTTTTTTTAAGTGTAGTTATTTAGATACTAGGTGTGATTCTGGGAATAACATGCACTACAATATTAGAATTTTGTGGCATTGAGATCACCAGGGTGATAGTATTTTTTTCTTTTATGTAGAATGTTATTGATGTGATCTTGAAAATATTAGTGTTGCTACTTCTTATGAATATGTATGCAATATTTCACACTTTCTCCATAATGGAGGCTGAGTTTTCTAGTGTTAAAACCGAGGTAATCTTATAACATTATACCTTTAGTATTACTTTGATTTAAAAATATGGAATAGTTACAAATATGATCAAGGTATACAATCCTTCACAACAAGATGAATCTAGAGCAAAAAACAGGAAAAATTGCAAAAAAGTGAAACGAACGCGGATCCCCCCAGGGGGGATGGGGAGTGGGATTGAAAGAGCCTACTCGAAGTGATTCTTTATTATTAAAGGTTACAATATCAGAAAACTAACTGCACTTTGGTCCTTGTTATCTGGGATCCAAAGGCTTACAACAAGCTTACAACAAACCTAATAAGGAAGCACAACAGTGGGGGAAGCCTCCGAGAAGCTCTGGTTCGCCCAAGAGTCTGAAAACAGGCAGAGTCTCCTTTTTTTTGTTAAACCTACTAAAAAACAACAAGCTATTAAAATCAAATGTGGCCAAAAACACTTTAGAAGTGCTTTGGGTCACCACACTAATTACCAAAAAAAAAGACTAAGTTAAAAATTGTTAAAAAGGAACAATTTAATTTTGCAAAAGGGAACCAAGGAAAACAAGCTTTACTTGGGATCTTGGCTTGCTTTTTGGGAAGCAAATATGATGTGCAATTTCTTGCATAATTTAAATCTTTAAAGAACAAAAAAAGAAACTACGTTATGAGCAAGATTTAGATATACGATTTAGCTACTTGCGAAACGGAATTTCTTCACCTAGATCTATCTTTAAAATATGATATTCTTTATGAAATTTCAAATCTAAGCAACAAGACTCTTAGGAACTAGATCTAACAATGTATAAGAAATTTTTAGAAGTAGATCTAATCATAAGAGGATGAACAAGTAACTAGAAGATTGATTTTATTAAAATGGAGGAAGAGAAGGGGGAAAGCCTGTTGTTGGATAGATCTGCAAGAGAAACTTGTTAGTGGAATACAGAGAGGCAATGCCGTTACAAATTTTTTGGATGTATAGTGGAGTCAAACTAGATCCATAGCTCATCCAATCCTTGCCACCTGAAAGCTAAACACACAACCTTGCACAAAACCTTATGAGATCTGGATGTATATATGAAAAAGAGACAAGAATTACATGCAAATAAGCTTATTAAACATGTATAAGCTAGATCTTCAAACACATATGCTATGAGATACATAAAAACAAGTAATCTTACTTTCCCAAATACACTCCTATTGATTCAGCTGAATCATTCAAGCTAGACAAGGTTTAGATGCAGAAATTGAGAGAAAAACCGGCAACATCAATAGCCGCAAGACAATGCTTATTCCACACACATGAGAGCATTACACCATTTAGCCTCCAAAGCTTCTTTATTTCAACAATAAAAAGATTAAAATAGTATTAAAATAGCAAGCCTATTCTCTCCAACTTGAACTAGCTTCAAGAAGGGAATGGAAACTTCAAATTATAGCCAGACTGGCCAAGAGGGGCACATGCTTGACTGAAGGAGAGACTGCAACTGATGGAGAGTTAAGACGAGCCTGATCTAATGATGAACTAAGTCTAAATGGACTGGAACTGCAAATTGGAGTGACACCTCACTCAGTGAACTGACCCACCCATCAAACAATTGCCAAATTGATCCACACGTGTAGAGGAGAGAAAAAGAGGGCGCAACCCTCAAACCTGTGTGAGCCAGTTAAGCTCCTCTTCAGCCCTGATCAATGCCTTCAGTCAAGGAATGCTAACTCCTAGTCAATCCAAAGCTGATGAGACTGATTTCAATCAAATCTGAGCAAATCCCACTGATTTAGGAACTTGGATTTGTTCCATTATTTAATTAATTTTTAATTAAATTAATTAATATTTGATTTTTTTGGATTTTCTTACCTGAGTGATCGAAAAATCACTCAAAAATTAGGAAAGGTGGGTTTACTGGGTGCTCTGAGTTAGAAAATGAGCACCCCCATGACTGAAATTGACTTTTAACCCCACTTTTATTACAAGACCAATTTTTCCATTTAGACTATTAAAAATAACCTAAATTTTGTGGAAAAATTAAAATTAAAAAAAAAAAACCTAGGGGGACTTAGAACATGTTCATATGACTCGACCATAATGCCTAGCATGTTTATACATTGACATGCAGACTCTAATAACCTCAATAGGCCTGAACGTCAAGCCAACCGCCCCAACTTTGGAGGTATTGAGTGAAAAACTCAGAAATTATCAGTTGTTTATTCAACAACCAATAATAACCAAGGGAAAAAACACTATGGGCTGATCGGATTGAAAAATGAGTCTAGGAGACCGAGTCTTTTACAGAAACTACCATGCTAGAACATTTTATTACAACTCCCCCAAGGGGGTGTGAACGTGTGTTACAAAAACATTCGAACAGACTCCCAGAAAAATCCTGCCAGACATCTGAACTCTGATCATGAACACGTCTACTTGTTCTACTTCACGGGCTCGCTTGAAAAAACCACCAAGTACAACTTAGGCGGTAACATCTGGGTCCAACTGATGTGTGCTCGATCAAGTCATAGGGCAAGGAGAGGAGATGAGAACGCCAGAATCTCTGGTTTATATAAGTTGTAAAAACATCTCAACTTGACAAGAAAACCTTAGTAGCACAAGATTTATATAAAATCCAAATGAACCATTAAGCTGATTTATTTAAACAAAATAAAAGTAGGTAACTAATGAAAGAAAAGTTTTATTATAGCTAAGTACAAAACATAAATGCAAAAAGTAAATGCTCTCTCTTTAAGGAGCTTATTTTCCTACTCTAAGTATGATATAAAAAGGGTTAAGTGTAATCAGAAATCCAATGTAACCACCTAAGCATTTTATTAACATAATTTTTTTTTTGCCTTGTCTTTGGTTACCAGCCAAAGTAAGGATACTTTATTCAGAAAATGCAGACTTGCGTGATGATCCAGAATGGGCGGGTTGGATGGGAAATCATAGGCATGAATAAAATCATTAAATTTCTTCCCAAACTGGTATGTGCTCATGCAGGCTACTTCTATCCATGACTGGATAGGACTGATATATCAATTGGCAAGATGAGGGAGACCGATTACATCATCATACTGATCATGAGGGCTTATCAAATGATAACTCATTTCATAAGCCCCAAGTAGCTCCAAATCATAAGGAACCTCTACATGTGAAGAAGATGGATGAGATTGATGTTCCACTGACTACATCACATCTAACTTTTCACAACACTACTTCTCAATGTATTCATTACTGTTAACTTTGTGCGGCTCTGCATGATATGACTCTGAATGATTATGTGAAAATTATGAAAGCTCCTCTTCCATACTAAGATTTTCCCAGGTATCCAGATCCACGCTCCCTTCTATGCATGTATCATAGATTGGACTTCCACAAATTTTTGAATAAACACTCCCCTTGCCAGACATATCATGGATGGGATTCTCAATAAGATTTTCACAAGTTGGATTATCTATGAAATTCCAATAGTCATTACTTCCATCTATGTCGGATATGAGAGAGTCTTCCTTGTTGGTATCACATCCTAAGATATAACTACCCTCCTCCTGTTCATAATAATCATCCTTCAAAGTTTTGGTTTCAAAGATATTACGAGAAGTTAAACTTTCCAAAACTTCATTCCTAAGTGATGAACATAGAGGAGTGTCATCATACACATCATAAATTTCTTCATAAGTGTCGAGCATTGTAATGGTTTCCTCATGAGGGATTTTTGGAAAAATATTAGCATTGCAACAAACTTGAGAATACCTCAAATCTTCAATGTTTTCAGTTATGGTGACATGAGGAGAGTCTCCAACAATGTGTTGAATCATGGGTTCCTCGTGAAGCTCTTCAATAGGATCATCCCGAGTGTGCTCATCTATAATGGAAGTCATGGGATCCTTTAGCTCCTTTAGGTAGGTGAGAGCCCTTTCTACAACAGTTACCATATCTCCCTCATCATTATTCCACCTCTCAAAAAACATAGCACATAATTCTTCAAGGGAGGTAATGCATTTATAAGGAAGACCACAAAACCATATCCAAGCCTTCTTTTCCAAAGAATTAGCAAAAAATCGCATCATATTATCCCTATGAAGTATGTTGAGTTTATTCACAAATGAAAGAAAGGATATGATGTGACAGACAATTGAATCACCATTTCCACAAAAAAATGGAGCCTGAAATATCCTGGAGATATGGTTCATAGTTAGGAAAACCCGAGATGCCCGAGAAATCAATGGGAGGATATGCATTGGAAATTTGAGCACCATAATCTTCATCATCCATAACGGCTTATCAATAGCATATATCAACCATGTACTTTGTATTGAACCATAGCTGTCAAATAATGAGCATTTAAAGTTTTACTATGTCGTATGAGCTCATCTACACACAACAAGTTTCAACAAAATTATGAGAAAGTAGGGTTTTATCCCTTAAATGGAGTCTCCATGTGAAAAATACAAATAAGCATTTATAAATCTTTCCCAAAAATTATTTTTTGCTTTTCTTTGTAAAAATTAAAAACTGAAAAAAGGCAGTGGAGTTGCCAGATGAAACTCAAAGATTTACTCGAAGCATTCATCAAACAAAGCAAAAACAAAAAGGAAGAAAACAAAAGTCGTACTCCAGGAAAAAAGATTTATCCCCGACAACGGCGCCAAAAGATGTTGCCACCTTTCACACACCTAGGGGGGAACATGGCAGAAATCTTCAAGCCACTCGGTGTGTCATTGGGGGAAAGTCTCGAATCAAGGCTGTCACCTTGTTCTTAACTCCTCCGTTTAGGCAAACTCCTAACAAAGCCAAGGGGAGTAGACCCTGCAAGTTATTGAGGCTGGTTACTTAGATGATGATCGTATTGAATGAGTAAGTTTTTTAGGAGTTTTGATTTAACAATTGTAAACAACATATAACATAATGAGACAATCATAAATAAGCACATTACGACACCCAATCACGTATAGATTAAAAGAAATAAATAGTTGGCCGGTGCCTTAAATGGAGCTGAAAATAATTAAGAGTGCTTGCAAGTGCTAGAGTGAATGTTGTGCAATTGTATCTTGGTACGTTTTAAATTAATATGAAAAAAATAGTGAATTAAATTAGGCGAGGGGGACTCTAGATAAACCCGGGGGGTACTTGGAGTATGTCCAAAAGTAACAACCACTAAGGCTACCCGCAAGGAATGTGTGGGCTGGATGGAGTCTCTGAGACTATGTTTGTAATACACCCTCTAGGATGTAACAGAGATCGATGCCTCGAGGTCACTGTCCAGTAGTTCCCACTTCCTTTGGGTATTTTGCCACCGTTTACGGTTTAATTGAGGCATTGGATTTTCGCCTGCGGTGGTTAATTAAGAAAGTGAATCCTAATTATTCTAGTCAATCGTGTTTCTTTTGATGCAGCTTGACTGATCGGACGAACCGCAGCCAAGTGCAGAGCATACACACCGAAGTCTTGTAAATTTTAGTAAATTTTAAGAGCGTGTTCTTGTTAAAAAAAAACCTTCAAGAATATCTTTCGGTCCAAGTGGACCTCAATCAATAAATCAAGGAGGGGTTAATTTTACTCCTTTGCTTGTGAAAAGTAACAATGAAAATAGAAGCAAAAACACACACCACAGGTTTTCTAATTAATTCTACCATGATTCTCTTTCACCTTTCAGTTCAATCGGGGACTTGTGGGGTAAGTATTAGTATTACTTTGATTTAAAAATATGGAATAATGACAAATATGATCAAAGTATACAATCCTACACAACAAGACCAAGCTAGAGCAAAAAACGGGAAAAAGTGCAAAAAAGTGAAACGAACGCAGATCCCCCTAGGGGGGATGGGAAGTGGGATCGAAAGATCCTACTTGAAGTGATTCTTTCTTATTAAAGGTTACAATATCAGCAAAATAAATACACTTTTTTCCTTGTTATCTGGGATCCAAAGGCTTACAACAAGCTTACGACAAGCCTAATAAGGAAGCACATCAGTGGGGGAAGCCTTCAGGAAGCTCCGGTTCGCCCAAAAGTCTGAAAATGGGGAGAGTCTCCTTCTCTTTTTTGTTAAACCTGATAAAAACCAGCAAGCTATTAAAATCAAATGTGCGCAAAAACACTTTAAAAGTGCTTTGGGTCACCACACTAATTACAAAAAAAAAAGACTACGTTAAAAATTGTTAAAAAGGAACAATTTAGTTTTGCAAAAGGGGACTAAGGAAAGCAAGCTTTCCTTGGGATCTTGGATTGATTTTTGGGCAGCCAATATGATGTGCACTTTCTTGTAGAATTTAAATCTTTAAAGAATGAAAAAAGAAACTACCTTATGAGCAAGCTTTAGATCTACGATTTAGCTACTTGCAAAAATGAATTTCTTCACCTAGATCTCTCTTTAAAATATGATATTCTTTATGAAATTTCAGATTTAAGCAACAAGACTCTTAGGAACTAGATCTAACAATGTATAAACAAATTTTAAAAGTAGATCTGATCATAAGGAGACGAACAAGTAACTAGAAGATTGATTTTAATAAAATGGAGGAAGAGAAGGGGGAAAGCCTGTTGTTGGATAGATATGCAAGGGAAACTTGTTAGTGGAATACAAAGGGGCAATGCCTTCACAAAAATGTTGGATGTACAGTGGAGTCAAACTAGATCCATAGCTCATCCAATCCTTTCCATCTGAAAGATAAACACAACCTTGCACAAAACCTTATGAGATCTGGATATATATATATATGAAAAAGAGACAAGAATTACATGCAAATAAGCTTATTAAACATGTATAAGCTAGATCTTCAAACACACATGCTATGAGATACAGAAAAACAAGTAATCTTACTTGCCCAACTACACTCCTATTGATTCAAATGAATCATTCAAGCCAGACAAGGTTCAGATGCAGAAATTGAGAGAAAAACCGACAACATCAATAGCTGCAAGACAATGCCTATTCCACACACATGAGAGCATTACACCATTTATCCTCCAAAGCTTCTTTATTCCAACAATGAAAAGATTACAACAGCATTACAATAGCAAGCCTATTCTCTCCAACTCGAACTAGCTTCAACAAGGGAATGGCAGCTTCAAATTATAGCTAGACTGGCCAAGAGGGGCGCATGCTTGACTGAAGGAGAGACTGCAGCTGATGGAGAGTTAAGTCGAGCCTGATCTGATGATGAACTAAGTCTAACTGGACTCGAACTGCAAATTGGAGTGACACCCCACTCAGTGAATTGACCCACTCATGAAACAATTGCCAAATTGATCCACATGTGTGGAGGAGAGAGAAAGAGGGCGCAACCCTCAGACCTGCGTGAGCCAGTTAAGCTCCTCTTCAGCCCTGATCAATGCCTTCAGTTAAGGAATGATAACTCCCAGTCAATCTGAAGTCGATGAGACTGATTTCAATCAAATCGGAGCAAATCCCACTGATTTAGGAACTTGGATTTGCTCCATTATTTAATTAATTTTTAATTAAATTAATTAATATTTGATTTTTTGTGGATTTTCTTACCTGAGTGATGGAAAAATCACTCAAAAATTAGGAAACGTTGGTTTATGGGTTTACGAGGTGCTCCGAGTTAGAAAATGAGCACCCCCATGACTGAAACTGACTTTTAACCCCACTTTTATTACAAGACCAATCTTTCCATTTAGACTATTAAAAAATAGCCTAAGTTTTGTGAAAAAATTAAAATTAAAAATTAAAAAAAAAACAAAACCTGGGGGAACTTAGCAATGTTCATATGACTCGACCATAATGCCTAGCATGTTTATACATTGACACGCAGACTCTAATAACCTCAATAGGCCTAAATGTCAAGCCGACCACCCCAACTTTGGAGGTATTGAGTGAAAAACTCATAAATTATCAGTCGTTTATTCAACAACCAATAATAATCAAGAGAAAAATCACTCTGGGCTGATCGGATTGACAAAATCATTTGGTGCGAGAAAAAACTCACTTGATCTTGCTCGCTTGCTTTTTTACAACCTTCATTAACCCCTTGTCAAGAAAAACATGAGGACAGGAGAGTATCATGGTGTCAAAACTAGACACAAAACATATGAGTACTCTGGGGCATGGTTCTCTTTTGTTTTTGTGGCTACATAATTCAATATGACCTCCCAAGTTGATTGTGACTCAGGATCACTTGGTATGGCTTACTTGAAGATGGCCATGGCTTCTTGTTATTAGAAGGGGGTTTCGAAACTTGAAGCTTGGCATCATGTTTCCCCCTATCATGTACAAACTAAGAAGCGGTACAATATTTTGCTGCAAATTTCACTTTTGTAGGTTTCTTCATCTTTACACACTAATATGAAGAATGGCTATTCCTCCCACATTGCTAACAAGGATAAAGATAAAAAAACTAATCTTTCACATGGCCAAATCGATCACAATGTTGGCATCTGTTGGCATGTGTTGTCTAGCCAACTTGGGGGCAAGTCAACACAAGGGAGTAGTAATGGGACACCTCATGATGAGAAGAATATCTATGGGGAAGCTATTTTTTCAAAGATTAGACCTCATAACCGACCCCATGAATTCAAGAATCATACCGGACCTTCAATTCCTAACTTTTTAGAGTCCAAAGAGGGCCCTTACACTACTTATGATGTGAGGGAAGCAACAAATGATTGGCATCAACTGAGTGATGAATGTAGGAAAGTCCTACCTTTTGATCAATTCATTAGGGCCTCTCTTCAGTTTAAGCATGAATGAAGTGGGAATAAGACACCTCCTCTTAATAAGGAATTAAAGTATACCATGGGAAAAGTAACTATTCCTTCCTTTGATGGTTATTCCCAAATGTCTGCTAGTGCTTGGTTACAAAAATTATGTGTGTATTTCCAGTTAAATCCTATGGTTGAAGAAGATGCATTGAAAATATCAATTTTACATCTTGAAGGGGAATCTAGTGATTGATGGTTCCACGGTCTTAGAACCTTGGGACATGATTGGATTTTATATTATGAGGGTTTCTCCAATCAATTAATCGAGAGATTTGAGAGGAAATACCCCGAAGTTCTTTTCAAAGAACTAGCACAATTGAAGCAAGTTGGAACTCCTGAAGCATATGTGTTAGAATTTGAAAATATTTCAGTAATAATTTCTCATGTATCTATGGCTAGGTTGGTTTTACTATTTACTGAAGGATCGACATAACCTTTGAGAGGGCTCTTGAAATCCCACAAGCCAACTACATTGAAGGATTCCATGAATTTGACAAGAGACTTGTAGAATGTGTTGCCAAGAACCAAATACCCCCCTAATCCTAATTTCTCTTCAAATTCAAGGAAGGTAATAAACCATGGAAAAAGGACTCCTTTTCCAAAAAGAATAATTGAGGGCCAAGAAAAGAAGAACACAGAAGAAAGAAACTATGCTTCACATGTCAACAGCCTTGGGTTTTGGGACATAAGTGTGCAAAGGGGAAGGCACACTACATTCAAGTTTTCTCTGAAGATGAGGAAGAGGGAGAGGAGGAAAAAGCACAACTTGCATCCCAAGAAGAGGGGTATGAAACAACAGAAGAAGAACATCCCACTCCCGAGACAGGAAAAACTGTAGTACTTTCAGGTGTACCTAGATTTCACACCTCGAGGCTCAAGGGCAACATACAAGGTCAAAAGGTTACGATCCTAGTGGATGGAGGATCCACTCATAACTTCATAGATGCAAACTTTGTGGAGAGGAGAAATTTATAAGCTGAAACTTTTGATGGTTTCACACTCATCATTCCAGGTAACAATTCTATGGATTGCAACAAATGGATTCCAAAGCTTCAAGTTACTATAGAAAATCATACTATCACTGACAATTTCTATGTAGTGAATGTGGATGATAAAAATGTGGTTTTGGGATTCCAAAGGTTGTATTATTTAGGGGAGCATACAGTTAACTATCAAGTCCCTGAAATGAGGTTAAAAAATTTAGAAGGGAGACCTATCATGTTGAGAGGAATGCACACCTACCCAACTCAAGTGGTGTCCTCTCATAGTATGAGGTCTATCTTGAGGAATGGAGATATAGAATGGGTTGTTGAATGTTTGATTACATATTCTAAACCTGATTTAGGAGGATATTGGTGTCCACCCACCTATTCCACTTGGACCCCCACCATTGTTTCTTTCAGTTTTCCAGTTTCCTTAATTGTAGCACAATTTACTATTTTTGGCAGGTTTCGAGTCCTAAACTTCCGGAGCCGTTTTGAGGCCCTAAATGACATTTTTTCAGCATCGAATGGTTGGAAAAATATGAGCTTGTTTTGGATTCAATATTTGTTGTTTATGGATGTAGTCCTTAAATAGATCTTTATAACGATGTATCATGCGCGTCAAACAGAGGTAGTATGCTAAAGTTACGACCCCAGGAAATTGATGTACTAAGTTACCCAATAGCGCCCACATTCTGGCGTTTCACCTCCTAGGGTTAGGTTTTTGGATGTGTAGGGTTTCCATTGTTTCTCAATAATATATAGGCATTCGAGCCTCAATGTAACACAGAGTTCAGAGGCATGTGGCCGCCACATCTCTTCTCAGAGATAAGCTACCAACACTCTAGCTAGTTTATTTCCATTATGTATGTAAACAAGTTTCAATTATTAATTAATGAAATGAAGTGTTATTTCCGCTGCATATTTGTTTCTATGGTTATTTGTGTATTATGTTGCGTTCCTGCATAAATCCAGATTAGTAGTATCAGAGCAATTTGTTGTTTCTCGATCCTTCTTTGCATGTCCCCAATGAGGGCGCGGTATAAAGAGTTAGGGCTCGATCTGGTTGAACCTTTGCAAGATTAGCCTCACAAATCCCGACGACCACCCATGGGGGATGAAAAGAAAGACGAGGGCGTAGAAGATTTTATCAAAATGTTGCTCAAGGAGGCCCTTGAAAAACAAAGGAACGTGATGATGGATAACTTCGCCCAGATCCTTCAATGACTTCCCATTGGCAGTGCATCTGCATTTAGCAGCCACTCTAGAGGCGCAATCCCTTTTAAGGTACAAGTAAACTTCGACATTCCCATATTTGATGGCCGAATAGATGCAGACGTCGTAGATAGATGGTTGAATCTATTAGAAGGATATTTATCGGTTCATGACTTTTTCTACCGGGAAAAGATTACTTTTTCTCTACTCAAACCCGCCCTCCATGTCAAGGACTGGTGGGAAACCTATTGTGAGAGAAAGGACGAGGAGGAACCCTCTCTGTTCTCGGTCATACCCACTTGGAATTCTTTTCGAGATGCCATAAAGGGACAATATTATCCGGTGGGGAGATATGAGGACAAGTACATACAATGGACTACGCTGCAGCAACAAAGAAATCAAGATGTGCATGAGCTGACGAATCTGTTCCATACCCTGCGCACTAAGTTGGGTATCAAAGATTCAGAGAAACATTTGGTGTTGAAGTACCACAGTTATCTGCACAGATCCATTCAGGATGAAATGGAGTTCCTTGACATCTCTTCGCTTGGTACGGCATATCGGTATGTTGCCGAAATTGAGCAAAAATTCAAACAGAAAAAGTGAGACTTTGGATTTGCGAATCAAAATCAAGGGAAAGGTGGCCCCAAACCGCAGAACCAAGGACACAGCTAAGGCATGGCGACTCAAGAAAAATTGCCAAAGCCGCAAGCAAAGAGCAACACTACAAAGCCGAAGAAGGAAGCGGGAAAGTGGTGCGAGTTCCATAAGAGCCCCACTCACAACACAAGTGAGTGTCGGGCCAAGCAGTCACTGGTGGCCAAGATAAAGGCTTCTGAATCAGATGCATACTCTGACACTGAATCAGAACCCAAGAAGGGGAATGACAGAGGGAAGAAGATTATCGATGCAGAGCCCAACGCCACCGTTGCCACCACGAAGATCCAAAAGGAAGAACCAAAAGATTCAGAGGAGGAGGAGCGTCTGTTCCACTCCCAAATGTGGGTAAAGGGTTCCCCGCTATAGTTCATTTTCGATAGTGGGAGCCAAAAGAACCTGATTTCAGCAGAGGTCGTGAAGCGGTTGGGTTTGCCGACCACATCACATCCATAGCCGTACACCATCGGGTCAAATGAGAGGTGTGGAAATGGGTCATATACTGCAACCTATAATAACCCTATTCCTTGGATCTCAAAGAATAAAATTATAATATCTTAACTTAACTCCCTATTCCTTGGATCACAAAGAATAAAATTATAATATCTCAACTTAACTAGCAGTTCCAAAAAGTTTTGTGGAAATTTAAAACAGAGCATACAATAGCTTGGGCATTTGTCCATACAGGGTCTATCCTTGCAATAGCACATGAACTCAACTCTATCCACACTTGTTTGCCTCACCACCTACCAAACATCTAAAAATTAAACCCCAAAATGAACCGGTTCCCAAAAAAACAGAAATTTGTTTCTGTATAAACAGTTGGGAGAAACATTGTGCTTTTTAATAAATGGTTTTTTGGTTGTAGAAACGAGAATGGCCGTAGAAAACGACAGTTTCTATCTCGTCTTCTTTTCTACAGCGTTTTCTATGAGAAACATAGACCACCGTCACGTTTATGGTAACACAGTTTGTAGGTAATGAGGGAGAGTTTCTCCATCAAATACAAGGGGAGGTGAGGAAAATATTCATTACGAAGATATTTTGATGTAGAGAAGCACACGTGGTAGCCACAGGAGTCCAAAAAAATTAGGTTTCCATTTTTCTAGGCAAAGGATTACCATTTGATTGAATCTATTTTCATATTTTAAGTAGACCTCAATTTTCTTTTGGGAAAAGTATATTGGATGATAAGGCATTGACCCTGTTCTCTATGCAGCAATTTTGAGAAATTCTACACAGTAATTTCTAGCAAGCATTTAGTAGCCATTTATATAAATTGTTGGCAGTTATTCACAGTTTTGGAATGCTGATTATGTCAATTTTCCAACTCGAGTCTGCTCTATCTTCATCGAGCATATTGGCATATATTATATCATCTTTATGTTATCTTCTTAATATAATATTAAATGCATATATGCCATATTAGATTTTGACAAGATCCACATCCTTGATTTTATGGATCTGGATCTATGTAATATTTGCTCAGATATTTTAGACATCAGATCCATTTTGTAAGGCTAGGTGGCTTTAAGCTTGAACTAATCATTTTCATATAAAGAGAGATTCAAGGTAATGTAATGTTGTTTTTGTTTTTGTTTTTTGTTTTGTTTTGTTTTTTTATACAGAGCTGAGAAGCCAAGGGTTGTGAGGAGGTCGAGAGTTGTATTCTGAAGTCTGAGACAGACTCTGTTTATTGTATATTGGAGGCCTGTAACTTAAAGATGATGCTCTATATTTTCAGCCAAGCTCTAGATTCTTTTTAAGTCTGTATGATGTGCGATTTTATTTAAATTGACCTTTTGATGAAATCCTTTATATTGATGTCTTCGTTATAAATTCTCATGATGTGGTTTAGTCTCTCAGATTATATGTTTAAAATGTTTTTCCGAACATAGTTTTTTATGTTAATGTGAGAATGAATTGTCTATTTCCCATGTTATTAGTAAGATTTGAACTTGTTCCACCTTCAATAAATTTTTTGCTTCATTCCAATCATCCAATATGATTCACAGAGCCCAATGTATTTAGTTGGTTTATGTTTTCTTTATGTGTATTAATCTCTTGACTCCTTTACACCAAACATCTCAACCACTTCATTTAAACCAAGTATTTTGCCTTGAGCATGAAGATGTGTTAGGCTTTTCTCTCCAGCGGTCAGGAGATAACTTCTAGCACAAGCATATCCAAGATATTTAAACCCCGCCTCTAAACCTTATGCTAATAAAAAACAGGGCTTTTCCAAACTGATCTCCATGCCCGATGCCGAGCAAAAATGGTTAATATCTCGTGAAGAATCCCCCATTCCCCAATCTCACTTGAACAAAAAATAATCACATCATCAACAAAAAGATGTGTGATCTTAAGGAAAGATGAAATTCTAATGCATGTAAGATTTCCCTTCATTTTTGCCTCTTGCCTCTGTAATCATCCTACTCAATCCTTCATTTACCAACAAAAAAAGGTAGGGGGTCAAAGGACACCTCTGGAGCTACAAAAAATACTAGTAGGTGCACCATTCACAAGACTGCATAATTTGTCGAAGATACACAAGCTAAAAACCAATTTGTAACTTCTATAAGAATTCCAATCTGCAGCAAAATAAGTCTAAGGAAGACCCAATTGACTTTATCATAAGCTTTTGCTAGGTCCATTTTCAAAATTAAAGCACTTTACTAAATGGAGACATTCTTGTGAAACCCCAACAACATCCAAGATTTTCCTACAAAATTTTTCTTTGGAGACCACTTCCGACAACTTTGGTTTTATTCTATTTGCAATGATTTTTGTAACCAACTTGTAGACCAAATCACATAGTTCTATGGACCTAAAATCGTAGAAATGTTCAAGTTTATCCTTCTTCAGAATAAGTGAAATGAAAGTAGAGTTAATAGGTCCAGACATAAACCCCTGTATTCTAGACATCTCTACCACATCGAACAAATCCCTTCCCATAATATCAAAGGAAGTGATAAAAAGTTCCACTGGCCAGCCGTCTGGTCCAAGACTTTTATCTTTTGCAATTTTTGATAAAACATTTTCAATTTTTAACTTCCTCAATATTGATAGGTCTCCCAATCTGCAAACCCTCCTCTATTGAAAAAGAGAAGGATAGTGTCTTACCACTTTTATTTGATTATCTATATTATCCCTACCATAATATTTAAAATGATACTAAAGAGATCAACGGCATCCTTTTGAATATCCTTTTGAGAATTAACCCAATTTCTTGCATAACTGATGTCCCAAATAGTATTTAGATTCTTCCTATAGGAAGCGTATCTGTTAAAAAACTTGGTATTATTGTCACCAGAGGTAATCCAAACTGCTCTACTTTTTAACCATCGGGCTTCTTCTTTTTTCAGCAGAGCATACTTTTTACATTCCAGTTCAAATAAATTTGCCCTCTCTTTGCTGGAAAGATTAGCAATCAAATTACTCAATAAAATTTCAAATATTTGACCTTCAATAATACTAAGATTTTTCATTCCCTCCTCCCGTCTCTTCTTAATCCACAATACCACTATATTTTTCAAATTTTGAAGTTTATAAATCAGGTTATCCATCGCATTCATCCCATTGGGCACCAGCATATTTAACCAAAATGATCTAACCATCAAACAAAAGGTTTCATCTTTCATCCAAGCTTGATTGAATTAATTCAGAAGAAATAGAGTCCCATCTATTTGAAGAGCAATAGGAATATGGCCATATATTTGAAACAAGGTTCCAAAATTTGTATCTAGCACAACTTCTCAATAAAGATTCAGACATAGAAACCGGTCAATTCTTTTACCAATACTTTTGTCTCCCGATCTCATGTTTTTCCAAGTGGGACACAATTTGTGAGAGACAATATCTATCAACTTATTCCTTCTAAAGAGGTCTTGAAAATACAAAGTCGTTGAATCCATAGAGGATTGCATTCCACAATTTTCAAAGAAGTGCATAGTAAAATTTAGATCACCTGCTACAATCAGGTTAGGTAAGTTAAAGAGTCCACTGGATTCAATTTTCTCCCATAAATGTCTTTTGTCTGTGTAAGGAGCATATATATTTAGAAGACTAATAACTTGAGCAAACCCTTTGATTTTTCCTTCAAGTGGGATACCCGCACAAGTTTTGAAAGGAGTCAAATCACAAACCAAGGGATTCCAAATTGCCAAGAGACCTCAAGATTGACCTTTAGCATCAATTGCACAGACCTCCCAATCCTTCAAAATCTTCATAAAATATTCACATGCCTTCACACCCACAGTCATAGTTTCCTGGACAAAATATAAATATGCTTTAATAGATTCTATAGACATTTTGAGAGACCTAAATTTAGGGACTCCCCCTAGCCCCCTAATATTGAAAGAGATGCAATACATTAAGGAAAGGTTCTTGAGGGCATCATTTCTCTAAGGGCCCCAATATCATTTTCTTTGTTTAGAATATACTCTTCTGCAACCTGAATTCTTGAAGATAACAAAATATAGTCGACCTCCTAAGGTGTCGCTTCCTTCTTTAAGCCATCCCCTCTACCCTTTACATCCTTCCTTCTACTCTTGTTCCTAATGGTTACAGTTTGATGGAGAATAGAATTTATAGGGAGGTTACATGAATTATCCATAGGTTTATTGACATGTGGAATGGAAAAGACCAATTTGGTCCCTTCAACAATGGTGTTGTGGACAATTTTTTTTTAGGGATTCAAAATTAATTTGACACTAATTAGTCCAATTAAATTATATTTATTTTGGAGCAAGGAGATGTTTTTATAGTAAAATTCTCAGTAAATGTGTGATAATAACCAACATATCCTCTTACAAACAAAAGATCCTCCATTGTCTTTTTGCTTCTGTCTTGCCTGACATCATCCTCTTACAAGAAACCATGAACAGTACTTACCCTGCTCTATTAGCTTTTTCTAAACTTTGTCCTGGATGGGAATTTTGTGCTATCAGCTCTAAAGGTCTCTCAGGAGGTATCCTTTCGGGCTGGAACCCCCTTAGAGTTCGGTGCAAAGCCTATCAAACCTTGGTGGGAATTCTTCTTAAAGCTCGTTTCAGGGGCTCACTTTTCTCTCTTTCCATCTTAAATTGTTATGCCCCCTATCTACATCATGGAACTTTTTTGACTGCGGCTGCCAAGGGTGGCCTTCTCTCTCTTCCAAACCTGATTCTTGCGGGGGATTTCAATATTGCTCTGAATGCATCTGAAATATGGGGTACTAAGGCTCATATCGACCCCCTTGGACCCTTTTTCACCCAACTTTTTTTTGATTTCAAGTTAGTGGACGTTGCCGCACCTTGTGCTAGGCCCACCTAGCGAATGACAGGTCTGGGAAAGAGGGTATCTGCAAAAGACTTGATAGATTCTTTCTATCCTTAAACTTAGTCGAACTTCTCCCTAGGCATAGGGTCTAGTCTTCTCCTTCTGTAGTCTCAGACCATTACCCTGTACTCTTGGAATGGCTGGAAGATTCTGTCTCTTCTTCTTTCCCTTTTAAGTTCAATCATTCCTGGTTGTCCGATGATGACTTTGTCAAGATGGTAAGAGCTGAATGGCCCTTTCTGCCCCATGGTGATCCTGCGTGTGAGATGGATGGTCTCTCAAAGAAGCTCCGCTTATTGAAAAGTAAGGTCAAAAGTTGGACTCGTGAAAAGGCCTTGGCGATGAAAGAAAAGATCATTCTTATAGAAGAGGAAATCAAGACACTTTTGGGATCCTCGGTTTCAGGATTACTCAGCGCCCATGACAATAACAGGCTCTCGGCTTTGAGAGTAGAGTCAAAGCGTTTGTTGGATCACGAACTTTGATCTGCCATGTTACAAAGTAGAATGACATGGGCATCTCTGGGTGATGCCAATACTAGATACTTTCATTCGGTAGCATCTGCTCGTAAGAATCACAACGCCATTTGGGTCCTACAGGATGAACAAGGTATTATGATAGAAGATGACCTTGAACCTAAGGCACTAGGGGGGTAAGGTTTTTCTCGAAGATTTTCAAAGATGATCATCAAACCAACATAGAGGCCCAGCTGAAGGTTATTCGTTTATTCCCCTCCTTTCTTCAACAAGAGGACTCGGAGGGTTTTAAATCATTCAAGAAGGGTAAATCTCCTGGTCCAGATGGCTGGCCAGTGGAATTTTTTTTGGCCTTTTTTGACCTTCTAGGGAGTGAACTTTTAAATGTGGTTGAATCTTCCAGATTGGAAGGCAGAGTTTTACCCTCATTGAACTCTACCTTCATTGCTCTCATCCCTAAGAAAGAGAAGCCTCTTACCTTTGCAGACTTCAGACCTATCCCTCTGCAATCTTGTCTACAAACTGATCTCCAAAGTTGTTGCTTTGCGCCTAAAGCCTTATCTGGACAAGTATATCTCTCCCCAACAATTTGGGTTCTTGAAAAACAGACAAATTATAGAGCCTATGGCCATTACTCAAGAGGTTCTGCATACTGTCAAGACTAAGAATAGGTGTGCCTTAATTCTCAAGTTGGATCTATCTAAAGCTTTTGACAGGGTGAATTGGTTCTATATCCGTCTTATCCTTTTACAAATTGGAGTTCCCCTGGTGGGTGTAAACTGGATTATGGGTTGCTTATCTTCTGCAAATTTTGCTTTGCTCGTTACTGGCTCACCTTCTAGCTTTTTCCCTGCCTCAAGAGGCATTAGGTAGGGTTGCCCTTTGTCTCCCCTGTTGTTTATCCTTGTTATAGAGGGGCTCAGCCTCTTAATAAAGGATGCGCAGAACAATGGAAAAATCATGGGCATCAGCATCTCTTCCTAGCTCTCTCTCACCCACTTGCTTTTTGTGGATGATGTGATTCTTTTTGGTTTGGGAACCTTCGGGGAATGGGTCGCCTTCAAAGTCATTTTGGATACTTTCTATGCAGCTTCAGGCATGTGTATTAACCTGGATAAATCATGTTTTTTGTTCAACAATGTGGAAGAGGGGATATTGAACTAGATCTCTCGCACTCTATCCTTAAATTTTGAGCACATTTCCTTGGGTTTTAAATATCTTGGTTATTTTATAAAGCCCCTTGGATACTTGGTAAAGGATTGGCACTGGCTAATAAAAAAATTTGAAAAGAGAATCCTGCATTGGACTCTATCACTGCTATTCCTAGGGGGAAGACTTGTCCTAATCAAAGCAATCCTTACTAGTCTATCGGTATTTTGGATGGCTATGGTTCCCATTCCTAAGTCGGTCCTTGACAAGCTTAGAATTTTGATCTTTTCTTTCTTATGGGGCTCCACTCCTGATAACAAGAAGTATCATTTAGTGGACTGGCTGTCTCTTTCAAAACCTACTTCTCTTGGTGGCTGGGGCATTAAACATTTGGGCTGGTTTAGCCTTTCCTTACGTTTAAAGAGTCTCTGGTTTGCCCTTAACAGGAACGGGATTTGGTTCAGTGTACTATCTACGAAATACCTCAAAAAGCACTCTGTGGTGTCTTGGATCCGCAAAAAAGCATTTGTTGTAAGTGGTGTTTCAGTGATTTGGAAAGGTTTTATACATACCTTATCTTGGTTTGGCAGTGGACTCTCTTGGCAAGTTGGAAACAGTGAAGACATCCACGTAGGCTCGGATCCGATAGTGGGCACTGACTCCCTATATATCCTCCCTCAGGATCTTCGTGATTATCTTGAGGACTACGGCATCTTAACTTTGGCTCAAGCGCGAAACTACTCCCTAGGAGCAAAAAGATATTGGCTCACTGCGGAGGATCTAGATATGGGAGGGGAATGGAGACTCCTGTGGAATAATTTTATTTCCAGACTCGAGTTTGGCAGAATTAGACTCTCTAATCAGAAAGACTCATTATTATGGACATATAATAGGCATGCTGGGGATATTACTGCTGCTCTAGGGTATGATCTCATTGTGCACCATTTCCAAGAGCCCTCCTCTGATCTATCCAAGCTGTTGGACCTTCTTTGGTCGTTCAACATTCCTGCAAAGATTAGATGCTTTATATGGTTAGTGGCTATGAATCGTGTGTTGACCTGGGACAATCTTCAAAGGCGCAGTAGGCAGGGCCCCGGTTTATGTATTCTCCGCAGGATGAACGAAGACACAGTTCAACATTTGTTCATTGACTGTATTTTTTCAAAGAGTCTACTCAGCTTTCTGTTAGCAACATGGCTTACCTCCTTTAAGCAATTGTCCAGTCAGATCCTTTCTTGATCATTGGTACAAGAGCTTATCTGCTCTCTCTACCATCAGCTATCTGCCCCTTTTCTTTTTCTGGAGTATTTGGAAATTGAGGAACAGTTGTATATTCAAAAATAAACAATTATCTGTTTTTCACACCATTCAACAGATTGAAGCACTCTTACATCTTTTCCCTGTTCCAAAAAAAAGAAAAAAGATCAGATGTATTGGCTCCAGCCCACAGCTTATTTTTCCTTATGGCTTCTTTGATGGGGCAACTGCTGGGAACCTTGGGGGAGCGGGCTTTGTCCTGCACTTGAGGGACTCTCATACTATTGGCTTCTCTCTTGGTTGTGGCAGAAGCACAAATACCAGAGTTGAACCCCTGGCACTCCGGGCTCTTCTAGCAATGTCAAAGCATTTGGGGATCCCTCTTCACACTATCTGCGGTGACTCCCTAGTCATTATAAATTAGGCAAATAGGACAACTTCATTGGACTCTCCTAAATTGAGACATTGGTGTGAGGACATAAGGTCCCTTATGCTAAATTTCTCTCCTTTGACTCTCAAGCATATTTATCGTGAGCATAATCAATAGGCTGACAGTTTCTCAAAGAAGGCTCTAGAGCTAAATCCAGGTTGTGGGAACTTCTCTAAATTTTTGGATGGAACGATCATTGATCATGGGAACTTTCAGTTTTATTAAGCTTAGTGCCGAGACTCAGTCCCTTCATTTCTTTGGCACAGAATCTGCTTTTATATGATGGACTGGATCTGAGCTGACATTGAAGAGACTTTCAGCCTTCTTGTTATGCTCAAAATTAGTAAGCTTGGTAGTCAAACTTTCTGTCTCAGAGTCCAGCTCAATTATGAGTTGTATTTTGGATTTTTGATGAGAGTATACCTTATGTGGGCTCTATGTTTTTGCTCTTGTTCATGACAACATGGTTTGTTTTGAGGATCCTATAGTGCTTAAATGGATTCCCAAATGTTGCGTCACACACTAGATTGAAAGCTTGTGCGGGTTTCTTGTATATGATGTCCTTTGATTCTCATTTGAATAACAAGGTCTAGTATTTTTTCTTCTGAAATGATTAAAAAAACAACAACCAACATATCCTAAAAAGACGTGGACATGTTTCTGAGACTTGGGTGTAAGAAGCATGGATATTACCTCGATATTTAAATAGTCCACGTTTATGCCTATATGATAAATATGATGCCCAAGAACACTTTCTTTATTCATTAACATGTGACATTTCTCGTGGCCAAGAAAAAATAGTTTCTTGACATCTCAAAAGTACTTTACCCAAATTTTAAGGCTTCATGAATATAGTTCCATAGAAAGTGAATCTATCCATATATACCTTGACACAATCATGTATCAAGGTAGAAGATATACCAAGAACAACCCTTTAAAAAATAGGTAGTGCATCGCAAAATCCAAAGGCAATACTTGGTAAGAAAAGGTTTCTCATAGGTTCCTCATGGACAAGTAAAAGTAGTTTTATCTTAGTTTCAATGGCAATCTGGATTTGATTATATCCACTTAATCCATTAAGAGGGAAAATACTTCTTCTCTACCAATATAACTAGGATTTGGCAACTCCTAAATCAATCAAAGTATTGGAAATGAAAATGTTGTTAATGTGAACATCAACAATAAGGCTTCCAGGATCAATATACTTGGTAGTAAAAAAATTTCCAAGCATTAGATCTACAAGTTGCACAACCACCTAAACTCATTGAAGATCCTTCTTTTTCCTACCTAGTGCTTTCAACAATAACTCTAGGACAAGTTTGGCATAAATTGGGACATTCTTGGTTGCTTAAAATGACAAGATATTGACACAGACGTTTCTAAATTCCCTTAAGAAGTCAAACTTGAGTGGGGCTAGATGTTTATTTAAACTTAACCATTCCAAATATGAAGGAATCTTTGAGACCCCAGACTGATGATGCTATGAAGCCTCTATAGGAGTGGTTTGCGGTGTCATAGGTGAATTGAATTAATCTTGTGTAAGAGATTTCCTCATAATATTTTGTGCTTATTTCGAATCATCCTCTATGATGATTGGAAAGGAAGCATTATTAAGGAATTTCCCTGATGTTATTTGGATATTCAAGGTATCACCAAGATGGACACAAGTAGGAAAGCTTGACATTTCAATAATGTATGCAAATAAAACATTTTATTATTTGGGTTAGTAGTTGGTTGGGTTGGTAACTATGGTCTAGGCAAGGGACTACTAGCAAGAAGCTGCAATTGTTGATGCTACTAAGGCGCTTGGAACTATTGTTGTGGAAATTGTGGAGTGACTTGTTATTGGGTTCCATAAGAGAAGCCCCTCCAACCTTGTAGTCATTGATAATTGTGGGTTGGTTGAGGTAGCCATGGCATAGAAGGATACCATAGTGGGGAAGGATATTGCATTTGTTCATTATTCCAAAAGTTATAAAATAGAGAAGGGTCTTGGACCATACCTAGGGAGTGAGGTTGCCAAGGTTTCTTCTATGCAATGAAACAAATATGTTATGTTTCCTCATTAGTTCCTTTATATATGGCTAAGTCCTAGCAAAGAAGGGCAGCTGCTAGTAGCATGATGTTGTTCACAAATGCTATAAATGTCACGATTATTCAATGGACAATCCCGAAGTGGGTTCTTTTTCTTACACTTGAAACGATGTATGGATAAATCTAGCTGAGCTTCTTCCTACTTTCTTTTGGCCTGCAATATATCAAATTGCGAGCTCAAAGAACTAATAATATCAATTTTAAAATTATGTAGCAAATTACCAATTCATCTCATGTCACTCCTCCACTAGTTGATTTTAAGACTCGAGAACTCTCAAGAACCCTTACCATGCTTTGCATTTCCTCTTGAATGTCATATGACCAATTTACAAATACCATCATATGTTAATCTAGAAATATACCCTAGTCTCATTAGGTTTATAACATCAATACAATCATCATGGATCCCATGAAGAAGAATGATTTGAAGAGCATTTAGATCCAATTTATGTCATTTTTATCTTTGTAAGTTATATTTAATCCTCTAAACTTTCTTCTTAGTTTTTTGAGTCATTTTAAAGGTTTTGTCTGGGGTGTCTAGCTTTACAATAGCTTTTTGAGTCATTTTAAAGGTTTCGATCCTCTAAACTTTCTTCTTAGCTTTTTCAGGCAATTTAAAGGTTGTCTCGCAAGTGTCTGGCTTTTTGAGGCATTTTAAAGGTTTTGTCTCGCAAGTTTCTGGCTTTTTGAGGCATTTTAAAGGTTTCAATCCTCTAAATTTTCTTCTTAACTTTTTAGGCATTTTAAAGGTTTTGTCTCGCAAGTGTCTAGCTTTACAATAGCTTTTTAAGTCATTTTAAAGGTTTCATCTCGCAAGGGCTTTACAATAGTCTTGATATTTCTTCAAAAATGATTGGCGGATTTCCTCCCATGTTCGAATACTATTCCCCCAATTCCCATGAATAAGTGGAGTGTTGCTTCCTTGAGTGGTTGGGGACAATTTAAGCTTTTGGGCACCATAAACCATAGCTAAAAATAAATAAATAAAATATATCAAACTCGAAATGGAAATGAAAGAGATTGGGATCTTCATTAGAGATTAGTAGGTCAACAAGTGGGATATTCTTTATTTCAATAGTTTCGTCAGATTCTCAAATGGGAAATTCGAAAGTCACAAGCGGTTGCTCGTTAAAGCATCCACCTTCTCTCTGAACCATGTTGTGCAAAGGGTTTGCTTGCGAAACAAGCGGTTGCTCGTTAAAGGATCCACCTTCTCTCTGAACCATGTTGTGCAAAGGGTTTGCTTGCGAAGCACTTGGTTCCATGTTCTTTATAGATGGTATTCATGCATATGTATTAAGTTTCTTTTGTAACCTTGTCTAATCCTCTGATTATTCAGCTCCTTGTGTTTTCATCAAAGACTTTCATTCATAACATTCTGTTCATACATTCATGTAATAAGCTTCGTTTGTAACCTTCAGTTTCTTGTTTGTGTTTTTCATCAAAGAGTTTCATTTGTAACCTTCTATTTCTGCATGCATGTAATAAAAGCTATATGTGAGCCCGTTCTGAATAATCAGTTCTCGTGTTTTTCATTAAAAACAAAAAGATAAAATAATGGATTGGTATGAATTACTTATTGGGTATGTTGCACAGGGACCCGTCCTCCCCAAAATTTTCTGTGGTTCCTGTGTATCCGCGTTCCATGGACTATTAAAAGTTTTTAGTTTTTGATCTTAGGCATGTATCTTGAGTCATTACTATTTCGTTTTGACAATGGGCAATGATGATTGGACTATACCTTATATATCCTTCAGTAATTTAAATTTTATAATTAGTTCTACTTTTTATTTCAATGTTATATATATAATTGCTGTCCCCAACCTGCCGTCCCCTGAAAAATTGGGGCCCCGGAATCTCGTCCCTGCACCCTCCCCATCCCCAAGGCCAGTGCAACATAGCTTATCGGGGTTAGGAGCTCTGATTCTGGTTCTTACATTAGCAAACATAGACATCTAATTCAGACTCAGATGAAATTCTTAAACAACAATATAACAAAGTAACTGAGAAAATAAATCCCACGCAATTATAAATGGCTTTTCTCAACTACAATTGCTACATGCAGCTTTAGCACAATCAGGAAACTCTGCAACACATTTATAGAAGTTAAATCCCATGCAATTACAAATGGCAGTGTCTCAACTACATATTGCCATGTATAGCGTAGCAACAATCAGGAAACTTTGTTGGGCCACTCTCTGTTACAAATAAAACATGTTTGAGAACTATAACATCAAATTCCTGATGAACCAGGGACATAAACTTAATAGACTCTCAAGTGTTGGCCTAGATGGATGAAAGCATGGTCTCATGTTGAGAATTTGTTTGTTCAAATATGCTTGGCTTAGGGTAGCTGACAGAAAGATGCTTATGGTTGGGTGGCAATGACACAGCATCTTCTACAGTGAAATGAGAACTCTTAACATTATGCAAGTATAAGGTACCTGGCTTGGGTTTGGTCAAGATGTGTGGGTTACATAAATTCTAAGTTATACAACTAATTGATGGTCATGCCCAAATAGCAGGGTCACGCATAGCAAGTTCACGCCGGTGCCACATAGACACTAGGTGTCTTGAGTGATATCGGACACTCAGGAAATGAAAAGTCTAGTTCCATGACACTAGCCTTCAAACTCTAACCTCTGATTTTGAGGTTAAAGTCAGAAAATTACTATATTTTCACTTGACAACAGAACCAGAATATTCACAATTGCTGAACTTTTGGTCCTGCAATCCAACTGGATTCCATCATCTGAATATATCAAAGAATCACAAGGGATGCAAAATTGATCCCTTCGACTCTTCAATATGAGAACAGTTAGCTACAGACTCCCAGCGTATAGAAAATAACAGTGAGCCAAATACAATTATAGATTTCAAATCACTCTTAACGCTGTTCACTAGTTAAGAGTAATAACAATTCTTCGATTTCCATTAGCAAGGCATAAGTTATAACATCGATTCAATGCTTTAACAATATACAAAGAGGAAAAAACTGCCTGTATCAATATTACAAATTGTTCTAATGCCATGCTGTTCAATCCAAACTTCATCTTCGATTCCCATATCCAGAGTTGTAATATGGTGCACGACTTTGACGAAATGCATCAGTCTTTCCCCTCGAATCATCAGCGCTTGAAAATAACAGTTTCCTAGCCCTTTCCCTTTCTTTTTGTTCCCTCTTCAGCCGCTCTTCCCTGAGTTCTTGCAGTGACTTTTTCTTTAGTGACTTTTCACCTATATCCATATCAACATGAAAAAACATGTCAATACTCGTCTATTTATAAGTAAAATAGCTGCCATCCATGAACATCTGTAGAGAAAATAATTTGCACTAATTTTTAATAAAAAGACTTGGTGAATTGAAATAAGTGGGGTTTTCATTGAAACAAATTACAACAGCAACCTAAGCCTCAAATTAGTACGAGAAAAACAAATGCATTGAAACATTCACGATCTCTAGGTAAAGAAACGACTAAGATTGTATTTCAAAAATTCATTGCAAATAAGTTCTAAATAAAACGTTTTCATTTTGCGGTATTCACCATAATTTCAATGAATCTGACAAGTTGGATAGATTAGTTGTCATTGATGTCAATGGTTGAAGAGTGTTGATGACCCAATGAAATGAGATCTTGAGTGCAGGGGATATGCAGTTGCTATCCATGACTATCGAGACCACAGAAATCTCCTGTAATCAGCAATTACCAGAAATTGCTCCCAGCTTAATTACTGGAACTCCCTGTAACAAGCGATTATAAAATTGTTGCAATTTCATGAAATTGTTCTAAACATACAGTTTCATTATACATGGCATCAAAATCCACTAAGCCTAATTGCGATTTCATGCCTAATAAAATTTCCTATAACCAGCAATTACCTGAAATTCAAAGCACGAATCCCCTGCAACTAAGGTCTCAGTTCTAAGGGGAAGGAGGTATCAGCTCCAAGGGATACACTCTTTCAAAACTGCAATGGACTTGCACCCAGACTCATCCCTTTGAGATCTGTGTCATACAGATGGGGCAGTAAATAGCCTTATTCATTTTGAAACTCGTGTCATACAGATGGGGCAATCCATAGTGAACAGTTTAACACCGAATGGTAAACCAATGCCCTGCTGACAAAACTATCATCCCTGAAACTAAAAGCTACAAGAACAACTTCCTCACGTTTTAAGTAAAATCTAACATTTCTCAGCACTAGCCGACTACCTGTTTAAGGAAAATTTAATATTTATTCTCAGCACTGCCTAATACCTAAGTCCTGATCCGAGTTCACTTTTTAATTTCCCAACAATGAGATTGCAGAAAAATATTATAAAATTCACCATTAAATTCAGCAAAGAGAATTAGAAAGTATGCAATACTTTGTAGCAGACAAATTTAAAATTAAGAGCATTCTAAAATTTTAATTTCCCTTTTAAGTGAAACTTCTAACCTAAGATAGTCATATTTAAATATTATATTACTTTTTTCTTATTAGTTTTTTTCCTTATTCTTTTTAGAGAAAGAGAAATGCATTCTACTGCCCAGCACAACAGTACAGCCCAGTATGAGAGAGATATGTAATGTTGGTGTTCAATGTTCAACTTGTATATGGCATTTAAAATTTTAAAAACTAAAAAAAATAGTAAATACTCATAACAATACATATAGATATAAAAAGAGATAATATGCCTCACATCTTAATACATCCCCGGTTAAAATGGATTTATATTAGTTTTTTAATTGTGTATGGACCTCACATATGTGGCCTATAAATTAGCCAAATCGGGGATGGGGTTCACATTCCTCTGGCCAAATTTATCATTCCTTTCCATATCCCATTCAGTTTACCGTTGCCAGTTACAGAGATCATCAACGCTATGGAGATTCGGTAAATTGTAAACCACAAAAAAAATGTTTAAGGTTCCTACTCATGGGATCCTTATGCACCCTACAAAATTCTTCCTTAAGGCTCCTATTCCTGGGATCCTTATGCACCCTACAGAATTCTTGCACTCCCGGAGAGCGCAAGAACTCTATCGGGAATATAAGCATTTCCCGAAGTGTAGCATTTACCATATTTCCGTGCATAAATTATATTTTAACATCCTTTAAGACCTAGCTGATCTATAGAGCGCAAGAACTCTATCGGGAATATAAGTATTTCCCGAAGTGTAGCATTTACCATATTTCCGTGCATAAATTATATTTTAACATCCTTTAAGACCTAGCTGATCTATAGAGCGCTCTGTACTCTATCGGGAATATAAGTATTTCCCGAAGTGTAGCATTTACCATATTTCCGTGCATAAATTATAAATTATATTTTAACATTCTCTTCTCGTATAATTAAGTTACTAGACGCAAATTTAACCAGATTTCTACCAAATTTCTGTCAAAAATTTGCATATACAGTTTTTATCATCCTGGGCTTCAGAATACATGCAAAAAGACACCCCCCCCACACACAAAAAAAATACTACAACAACAACGCAAAAGTTTAAAAAAACAAAATAGAAACGGAATTACCAGTTTTGCCAGCAGATGAATCCTTAGGGTTTAATCTCCTTTTCTCGACAGGAACGGGCACCTCCTCCTCGTCCATCCAACTCTTAGAAAGATACCACGGCTTCTTCACATCTTTACCTGCAACGCCGTACCCTAGCCTGTATTTTTCGTCTTCCGGCAACGGGACCTTAACGCTCTCTGTTTCCTCCTTTCTCCTCTTCTTTTCAGGCCGACCGTCATCTTTACGGTTCCTTTCACTGTCTTTCTGGTTCTTTCCACTATATTTCTGGCAGTCATCTTTCCGTTTCTTTCCACTGTCTTTCCGGCCGGATTCTTCGCCGGCATTTCCATCCATCTGAAATCCATTCCAGCCTTCAAATAAATTGATATGATTAGAATCCCGATCCAGGGTTTGGGCTTGGTTAGATTCCTCTGCATGGCTTGTGGCGGCAACGTCGGCGTTGAGGATTGGGCGGGTTAGATCGGGGGCGGATTCGACCTTGGGCGGGGAAGATTTTTGCTTGGCCTGACGGAGTATTTCTAGACGAAATTCAGCGTCTCGTCTTCTGGCCTGTTCCTGCTTGAGCTGTTCCTCTCGGGCAGCGGCTTCCTCGTCGCGGCGGACCTTCTCTCTGTTGTCGTAGTTGTAGACATTCCAGCTCTTCTGCGGGAGAATGTTCAGACCGCCGTGGCCTCCCATTTTCGCATATGCAGCAATCACAATGAAAGTATTGATAAAAAATTAGAGTTAAATAGTTTAACGTTTATTTTTAAGATTAACTTATTTTTTTAATTACTTTTAAAATTGTTTTCGCCTATGTCATCGTCGGTGTAAGCGGGTTGTTAATGGGCCTATTCTCCTAAGTGACAGGTTTAAGTTTCATGGCAAGTTTGCCATTGCAATGGAATTGTTTGACCTATCAAACAATTCATTGTTTCAAGAGGATGCATTGTTTCTTAAGCTGGACTTATCAAAGGCATACGATAGGGTAAAGTGGGGATTCCTTTGGATGGTGCTTTTTTACATTGGGTTTTTTTGGTGGGCAATAAAATGGATTATGGTATATGTTTTTTCGGTAAATTATGTTGTAGATTTTTTTCAAGTTTGTAGGGGTTAAGACAATGGAAGGTTTTAACAAGTTAATCTTAAAAGAAAAATTGGAGCAGAAGATAAAAGGGGTAAAGATCTCACCACAAACTTATATTTTGCGCCTCTTATTTGTTGATGATGCTATGCTTTGTGGTGTAGGGATTCCGAGTGAATCGAAAGTAATCCACTCATCTTTGATGCTTTTTTGTAACATGACCGGTATGTTGATCAATGGAGAAAAACCCATTTTTCCTGAAAAATAACATCAAACAAGAGAATTTTGCATAAATTAGAATCTTCCTCCCTCACCAATCTAAGGTGCTTTCAGAGGACTTGAAATATCTTGTTTTTTTCTTAAAACCAAATGGTTATCAGACATCTGACTGGAGTTGGCTCCTTTCCCAGTATGAATCCAAAATATCTCATTGGTGCAAGAGATGGTTATCAATGGGTGGCCGACCCACTCTAGCTAGATTTGTTTTAGACAACCTATCAGTTTACTGGTTATCATTATGCAAAGTTCCTAAGGCTATCCTAAATGTTATTCATTATAAAAATTTTGACTTTATTTGGGTTGGTGATGGTTCTAAACACAAATATCACTTGATACCATGGGAAATGCTTGCTCGTCCTAACAAGTTGGGTGGATGGTCTCTTAAAAACATATGTTTATTTGCCAAAGCTCTGCAAGCTAAGAGTTTATGGTGAGCTCTATTTGTGGACAATCTTTGGAGCTTTGTGATCAAAGAAAAATATATCAAAAAACAGTCTATAGTGAATTGGATTCGATCGCCAAAGAAGAATATTAAAGGAGCAACTAATATTTGGGATGGCTTGACTTCCTCCTTTTCAGTTGTCGAGTATTGGCTTTCCTGGGATCCTGGTAACGGAAGATCAATTATCGTGGGTGAGGATCCCATAATCAGTGGTCCTCCAGGCCTTATTATCAATATTACATTTGAAGGGTTGTTTCTGCATGAATCACATATGCTTAAAGCTCCGTGGGCCTCAGTCTCCAATCAAATGGATCAGTGCATATCAACTTGTTCTCTACGGTTCTATGGCTCATGAATGGCCTTCTTACATTATGGGGTTGTATAGAGGGAACATTAAGATTAGAGATGGTGATGACTCCCTTTGATGGTCATGGAATACATCCACTGGTAGTATATCTGCTAAGTTGGCTTATGATGTCGTCCTGACAAATTCGTTGATGAGCCCAAGCTCATGGCACGACATATGCTAGAAATGGAATGTTCCTACAAAAGTGAAGGTATTAACCTACCTCGCATTAGAAGGTAAGATCCTATCCTGGGACAACCTACAAAAGCGTGGTTTTTATAGTTCAAATCTTTGCTCTCTGTGTCACAATAACTCTGAATCAATATTCCATTTATTCATTACTTGTCCTTAATCTTGGTGTATTTGGAATATGGTCAGTACAACTATGCATATACATTTTTTGTGGTCCAACATACCTTTCTCAATATGTTTACAACAATGGTTTAGATTTGTAGCTGATCTCAGGGAGCTGATATATTTTTTTATTTGGGAGATCTAGAAGTTGAGAAACTCCATCATTTTTTAAGGAAAAAATCCATCTTTGTCTGGGGTGGCTTGTCACATTATCTCTTCTTGCTCTAACTTCCATGATTTGCCTCCCTCTTATGGGAGCTTTTCTAAGTCGATCAGGATGCCCCCTACATATGTGGATGGTGTAAGGGAAAAAATTGATGGGGCTTCTCATTGGGATGGGTTGCATTGTGGTGTAGGTGCCATCATTTTCCTGGATATATATGATTCCTATAAACTATGACTTAATGGAGGCTCAGGCACCAATACAAAGGGGGAGTTGTTGGGTCTTTGGATGTCCCTTTTTTTTGCCAAGGCTAAGAATATTGGCATTGATAAAATAGCAGACGGTTCTCGCCTTATAATTGATTGGGCCAAATTGGGTTAATCTATTCATGCCTTAGATCTTCGATCATGGCTAGAGGATACTCGTGCATTGCTTTTGGAGTTTCCTCGGACGTCTTTGATCCACATCTTTTGTGAGTTCAATGCGAAAGCAAACCTACTTTCTCGTAGAGGTTATGGGGCCATGGAAGGTCTCATTTTCTTTGAATTCTGGCGTTTTGGTTCTCTGCTATCTTCAGGCAGCATGGACTTTTTTGGCTGTGATGGATCTTCCTAGTTGTTTTTTCATGGCTTTTGTTATCTCTTTCATAGCTCCGGAAGGCTATATCTACTTTGCATGGTTTGTGGATCTCTTTTGTGGGCATGTTGGGCATCTTTTCATGTTTTTTGACTATATCCATGTGCTTTGATCTGGGGCATTTCTGAATCAATTACTTTTTGTCTATTATATATACTTTGATAAATCAAGTATAGTTTTTTTCTTGTTTGAAAAAAAGGGAATTGTTTGAATATGACAAGTTTTCCATTGTAAGGAGAATTGTTTGAATTGCAAATATTATTAAATCCAACAAAAAAGGTTCTCTGCTCCAATATTAAATAATCCACTCAATCATCACATAGGGCTTCAGCAAGAGCATCATCTCACCTACAAGAATTGAACCTAGGTGGGGAGGGTAACAATCATCTCTCCCAACCACCCAAGCTACATCTAATGGACTTCTAATATAATATATTAAAGTTTAAAGAAGTAATCCATATATTTTTATATTTGTCAATGGGTAATTTAATGAATATGAAAGGTTACATGTGATTAAGCTAACATGGCATCTTATTTTTTGATGGGAGGTGGATATTCAACTAGGAAAATTATGAACTCCATCATTTTTGGGTCGAGAGGTGCATTTTACAGCCATTAGGGGGGGGTGTGAAATTAGTCGGTTTGATATCAAAACACAATAAAAAAAATAAAGCCAATTATAAATTTATATAATAAGCGTGTTGAAGTTCACATTTACTCAACATGCTTAAGCTTTCATTTTAAACTAACTAAATCACATAATCTTTCTCTTTAAAAAAATGCATAAACTTTCTTTTTGATAAAGAAATCTCAAGATATTAAACACAATTACTATTATTTTTTTCTAATGATTAATGTGATAATATTTGTTAACCTAAATTAAAAATGAAATATTAACCCAAACAAAATCTTTATTATTACAATTACAATCTATTCATTTATGTTCTTATTAATTATTTCACAAAATGAAATTTGCATTAACCACAATTTTTGTTTTAACTTTGGTTTAAAACAGAAAAAGAATTATATTGTTAAGTTTAAAAATTAATATTAAATCAAGGTTTTAAATCTAATATTCTTCTTTAAATTTACTATTAACTTCATTGCACCGAAGAGGTGCATTCTACAACCCAGTAGGGGATAGATGTGTAACTCCTTCTATGCTCATCCTAAAGTTGACATGTGTCTTTTATAAGAAAATAAAATATTATTAAAAATAACTTGTCGACTTAAATTAAATTTAAATTATTTAGAATTGCATATCTATATATATATATATATATATATATATAACAACATAAATTAGATAAACTAAAACCATAAAAATTAGATTACACATTTCTACTCTAAAAAAGTGTTTGCACATTGAGAGATTTGATCCCTCTAGGTGCTTGGTAGATCCCCTTTTAGATGGATCTATGTTGGTATGGTTTCATTGGGGGATGTGTAACTCCTTCTTGGCTTATAGTCGGCTCAAATCTCATAAAGAAATGTTATGGTAGTAAACACAATTACTATTATCTTTTTCTTCATGATTAATGTGATAATTTCAATTAAACCAAATTAAAAATAAAATATTAACCTCAACAAAATGTGTATTATTACAATTACAATTTATTCATTGATTTTCTTATTAATTATTTGGCAAAAAGAAATTTACATCAACCACGATTTTTGCTTTAACTTTCATTTAAAACATAAAACTCTTAGAGTGTTAAGTTTAAAAATTTAATATAAATCAAAATTTTAAATCTATGTTTAATATTAACTTCATATGGTTTCATATTATTAGTTACTAAAGCAAACTATGGTTTCATAATATTTGTTTTCAAATATATTATTAATTCTATTCGCTATAGTTGAAAAAATGTAATGTTGTTTCAAGACAATGTTGTTTTCTTTTTCAATAAATCCAACTATTGTTTGTTTTTCACATAGTTGTCACCACTTTCTTTTTTCTCATCATTATATATCATTACTAAGGTTATGCTCTTATCATTTTCACATTATAACATTTTAAAAACTAAAGTGGCATTAAAAATATAAAAAAAAATCAACTGCTTTAGGTTAAATTTGATAACCATGTTCTAACTAAACCACATTAATCATTGTTTGGGATCTTTTCAAACTTTTCAAAATATATTCAAGTGGTAGTAGTATTGTGGTGATTTTTCAAACTTTTAAAAATAATTTTATATTTTAAAATATCAATTATTATTATAAATCATGCCCAATAATTAATATGCTTCACTTAGAGTTCTCAAATTCAAGACACTCTATCACATTAACTACTCAAACTTTTATCATTCACTCATCACCATGATATACAAAAATAATGAAATCTAGTCTAAATCATTTGTCTTAAATCCCTTGTAATAACCACTTAATATTTAAAACCATCAATATGAAAGCATTCAAATATTATAACCATATTTAAACATTACTATCATGTGGAAACTGGAGTTAGGGTTGTTTAAAGCTTTTAAACATATTTTCCATTTGCGCAGACAGACAAAAAAAACCTGCAAATAATATATGAGTTCTTCATTTGTTGGAGTGAAAAATATATCAACCAACTATGCAATGCAAACCTGCAAATAATATATGAGTTCTCTATTTGTTCCACTGAAAAATATATCAACCAAATATGTAATGAAAATAATACTTGAGCTATCCATATAATTGATCATTAATGATTTGATACAAATATTACCTGTCAATTCACTACAACAATATTATCATTTTTAGTGGATACACAGACTGCAACAATACAGATTAATACCTAGGAGATACAGATAATTAATGACCTAATACAAACATTACCTTCCCTCCTGATCACTGCAAAAATATTATCATTTTCAATGCTTCTAGATTCTACAAGAATATGCATAAATATATGTGTCATCCCCTGTAACAATTAATTTGTGGGGATATGGAACTAATTTGCGCAGGTAACAAATTGATTTGCATAGGTAATAAGAGTATTAATAGAGTGCCATATTAATACGATATTAATTACCACAAATATTACCTGCACAATCAAATAATGAAGTGATACCCCTCTGCCTATCATCCATGGTAGTGTGCAATAATATGTAGCAATACCCTGTAGCATGATAATCCATGGCAACGTGCCCTTCAACTACACATTAAGTGATTTTAACGACAAAATGGGTGAGTATTGGATTCGATAGAGGGGAAAGAGTTTGCACCTTGAGAGATTTGATCCCTCTCAGCGTTTGGTAGAGCCACCTTTAAGATGGATCTATGCTGGTTTAAAATCTCTCTCCATCTATTACACGTACCAACTTCAGAATACTAGGAATCTACAAGGAAATTTTCAAAGAATTGAAGCCAAGAAATCCAAGGAAATTTATAGAATTAAATTGTATTAAAGCATATTCAGTAGGTTATTTTGATGGTGCAACACAAAATGGAATGTGCGGTAGTGGAATGCGGTTACAGTTGAATAGTTCTCATTATTTCTTTGTTTGGACGGGTGTTGGATCTGGACCTAACACCAGGGTGGATTTTTTGGCACTAAGGGGTATCCTATCTTTTTCTATCAACAAGAATCTTTTGAATTTAAAGGTCCTAGGGGACTGAAAGACCATTAATGAATAGGTAGTCAACATGATTTCCTTACAAGTTTCAGCTCTTGGCCATTGGTGCAGCAAGATAAAACAACTTCAATCATCTTGAAATTAGGTACATAAACAGGGAAGCAAACATCTTGGTAGACAGTTTATCAAAGAAGGCTTTTACTACTCCATAAGGAGTGATGTTCTATGAAGAAATTTTGGATAACACCTTAGTGGACATGAGCTCTATTAAGGCCTATTGAGATATTATTGATGTTTATTCTTATTTATTCTTCGTTGACAATGATTTATTATATGTATGGGACAGTTTTTTGTTGTGAAATGTTTGGATTAGGAGCTTCCCCTGATAGTTAAAAAAAAATGTTTTTGAAACAGTCAACATAGTCTTTTATTGGATGTAAATGTTGTTTTATGGTTGTATATGTAAACATTAATTTTGATTCTATGGATAACAAGTTAATATATATTTTTTAAACCATGGGAGAAAAAGGAGGGGGATACTCAATAAGTTTAAATAAGCATCCTCAATATTTTATTTTTTTAATCTAACAAGGGTTTAATTTAGGTTGGAAAGTTATACAACATTACGTGTGACACACTGTCCTGCCTATTAATAAACAATGGATGCTCTGTGTATTAAAGTCTAAAAGGAATATCGTCTATATTTTTATCTTTTATGAAACCTTGAGAGTGCATTAAGTCAAGTTGAGAGATTACACATCATTAAGTGTGGTATAGTTTTCCACCTCTTTATAAGGAGTGGATCTTAGTGCATTCAAGTGTAAAGGAAACATCCTTAAGATGTTTATGTTTTCTTGAAGCCTAAGAGGGAATTAAGTTGAGTCAAAGGGTCATGTGCTATTAAATGTGCCATAGCATCCCACTCTTGATAATCGATCGTTGCTCGCCACATCAAAGTCTTAAGGAAACATCCTTGAGACTTTTATCTCTTCTTGAAACATGACAGAGCGTTAAGTTAAGTAAGGAGGTCATGCACCATTAAGTTTGGAACAACTCCCATCCCACCTCTTGATAGGTGGGGAATGTTTGTCACATTAAAGTATAAAGTAAGAATCAATGAGACTTTCATCTTTTATTGAACCGTGATAGAGAATCAAGAGGCCATTAAGTCGGGAAGGTAATCACACACCATTCGATAACTGATAATAGATTATCAACACCTTAAACTCTAAAGAAAGCATCCTCAACATTGTTATGTTTGATAAAACCTGAAGAAGACATTAGATTGAGCCGAGAGGACGCACGTTATTAAGTATAATGTGGTGTCCTAAAAAACTTGTCATGAATGTGTTTTGGGTGTTTGATATGGGGCACCCAAACAACCTTTTATCTATCAGAATCCAATTGCCACAAAATTGTTGAAATCATCATTCACAATGTTCAAATCATCATTTCAACAATTTGGGTAGATTCAAAGATGTTGAATTGGTTTAAAGTTGCAATTTATGAATGTTGAGATTGCATTATTCCAATCAAATATATATCAAATTAATGGCCAAAAAAACACTAAAATATGAGATGACTAGTTATCATATACCTATTTTTTTTTGTAAAACCCTCAAACTCAATCAATGACAAGCTAAAATTATGCCAAAACTCCCAAAAGGTGTTATTTAAGTTATGTTCCAATGGAGTAGTTCATAACAAATTTTCACACATAAACAATTATTCAACATAAGGTCATACTTATTTTTTTCACTAGAAAAAAATAATAGACTTTATATTCGAAGTATAAAATAATGTTAACATCACCAATACAAATCACAAAACATATATTTTCCTCCACTCCCCCAAATCAAAACTAGATGCACTTTCTAGATTCCATCTAAACTTCTTCCCTGCACCTCATAACATACTAAACTAGTCTAAAAAAAAGTACTATGCCATAATGTACAGAACGAAGACAACTAATATGTCTAATATAATAAGTTACAGTCATCCAAAAATTTGACTAAATTCTAATCTAACCTTACTTAATGCTAAAAGGACATATTCATAACAAATGCATTTCACGATATAGAAAGGGTGCCCTCTACTACCACAATAGAACCATTCATCTCCACAAAATGATTGAATCCTTCATTCAAATCCAAGGCTCGTTCGGGAAGCAAATATGTGTCATCATTGAATTCTATGAGTATATGATGGAATTTTATCTCTACATATTGAGCCTATTATCATCCTGAAACAACTTTACCAAGGCAACCCACATCTCATAGGCATTTTTCTTTCTGGTCACATGAGGCATGAGGTGGTCTTTCATAGCATCAAGAAGAATTTTTCTCGCCTTTACATTCTTGCAGTTGTACTCATCCAAAAGGATATGATTAGATGGTATTGTGTACACTTATTTGGTTATCTCCCAGAGCCCAAGCTTGAGTCCAATAATAAGGTGAGCCTCTCCTTCCATTGAATAGAATTCTTTGCCCTCACAAGTTTGTCCTCATACCGCAAACCAAGCATCAAACATCTTCTCAGACCAACCAACAAATCCTTAGTAATTCAGTTGTTGTCCACTAGGTCAAAATCACTCCTTATTTGTCACACTCAACAATACTTCTACTCACACAATTGCTTTAAAATCATCCCTTCCCGTGCAAATCTCTTGCACTCTCTACATGCTACTATATTAACCTCAACAACGTGCCAAAATAGAGAAATATAGTGTAGACATGATGGATTTACCTCATCAATTAATTACCTCAATTCTAGTGTTTATGACCCAACCTCAAAATTATTGCCTCCAACTCTTCTATACGACCAGTCTCTATCAATAGTATGACCTGTCTTTAACAATAGTACGACCTACCAAAATTCTATTCTACAATCTCCCTTTGTTTTTGTAGTCTTTTCTTGGGAATCATGCCAACCCAAATTTCGTGGGAAGTGCACCCCCACTCAAGATGTGAGTCTATAAATTCGTGTTTTCTCTCTACCTTCTCCCTCCTTGGAATGTGTGCTAGTTTGCTGCCCCTTCCTTACTACTACTCTTCTCCATTTTTTCTCAACTCAATATCTCTCTTGTCTCTTTGATTTCCATCATTAGGGTAACTCCCATGACTTTTCAAATTCCATGGCTGAGATTAGATATTGGACAGAAGATTTAAGGCTCGGATTTAATTTCATTTTCACTTAAATTCCCTAATTTAACAATATAATAAAAAATTTCTTTTCTAAAACTCACTTTTACCCTAAATAATAAAAGTGCATTTTATAACTTAAAAGTCACTTTGCAATCTCAATAAAGTACATCTCACTTTTAAATTAAAAAGACACATCATAAAGTACTTTAATAAAAACTCATAAATTTACGTTATGACATTTAATGAGACTTCATATCTTCTCAAGCCCCTGCAACTAGGAACTTGATGCAAGAGTACCTACAAGCTAAAAAATTCTAACATTTTAATACTCAACAAACATGTATTTGTTGGTGATGATAGATCTCCTATATTTGTAGGATCCAAAACAGTTTAACTAGATGATGGTGAGTTCAAAGATGTATTATGTGTTCAAAGTATTTCCTGCAATTTGTTGTTAGTCTATCATATCATTCATTTTGATGAGGTAAGACTATAGAGTTTACATCTCACCAAGTTGTAATCAAGGATTTCAAGGATCCCAAGCACATCCTATCAACCAGTATTATTGATGATATTACTAGGTTCAAAAAATTTGTGTCGATACCTTTTCCCTTAGTTTTTAATACTCATAGCGATGACTTGAGAAAACATTTGGCATGAATGATTTGGTCATTTAAAGTATTGCTCATTGCAACAACTATGTAATCAAAAAATGGTGATTGGTCTTCCCCTTGTTGCTTGTAGAGATGGTGTTTGGGCCTAGATGTGTTCTCGATAAAACATCATTGAGACAGTTTTGACAAACCTGCCTCTTGGCATGCCTTGCCCCCTTTATAGCTTGGCTTGCTTCTGCTTCTTTCTCTAGTTTCAAGTGCTTCTTAACTTTTGTAGATGACTTCTACAAACACACTTGGGATTACTTCTTAAAACTAAAGAGTTAATTTATTGACATCTTTTGGCCTACAAGGTCCTTGTACAAAAACAATATGGGCTTCAAATGCAAAATTTAAGACAAATAATGAAGGTGAATATGTAAATAATAAATCTACAAATTACTGCATTGCACAAGTAAATTAGATGCAACATACTGTTTAATATACACCACAACAAAATGGTGTTTCTCATAGAAATAATCGCAGGTTAAAGAAAATGCTTAATGTTATGATCCAAGCTAAGTGATTAGGTCTTCAATTTTGGGTTGAAGCCATTAATTATGCCAATTACATAGTCAACTGTATTCCCACCAGGGCTCTAAAATATATAACACTAGGAAACGTATTGAGTAACATTAAAATAGATGTAAACCACTTATGTGTGTTTGGTAGTGAAGCATGGACCCACATTCCTATTGAAAAATGGAAAGCATTACAACCTAGGAGTGAGAAGTGCATATTTTTTTGGATATTCTGAAGATGTAGAAGGTTATAGACTTTTTCAACCAAAATCCAAACACATTATTTTTAGAAGAGATGTCAAATTCGATTAAAATATCTTATTCAATGAGCCTAATTTGGAATTTGGATAATCTTCAACTTGTGAGCCTTCTTTGGCACGTATGCCACCTTCTATGTCCAATTTCTTTGTTGTTGATCCTACTTCAATTTCCTCTTCAGATGTTGATAGTGAGTACAAAAATACACCTCCACCTACTGATAGTCCTCCAGTTGGGTCCATTGAACATGAACCTACACTAGAACAAACGCTTTCTATATGGTCATGTACAACATGTGAAGCATACGATGATCTTGTTGGCGATCCTAGAGATCAACATTGAACATAGTGACAATTCCATTGAGCCTCTTCTCTTTTGTCTGAAGTTTCAGAGACTCGTGATCTAGAAACATTGCAAAAGCTTATAGACATCCAAATTAGGAAACAACAATGGATGAAGAATATAGGCGGCGGGGATATTTGTTGGTGGTCAATAAGGCCCTCTCTTATAGTAACCTAACAAAATATCTTAATCAAAGGTTTGTTAAGTTGATCCCATAGAATGTGTCCCATGACATTATTGGGAAATGAAGATTCATTAATCTTGTTAGTTATTCCTACAAGATTTTGTCTAAGGCCCTTGCACTTTGAATGCAAAGACTGGATTCATAGATTGTCCACAAGGAGCATACAAGATTCGTCAAGTACATATTCATCCTTGATATTTTTTTTTTAACAGAAACTGAGAAAATTTTTGATTGATTAAAAAAGGTTGTTGCCTAGCCAGGCGTACAAAGAGGAATTATGAAACAGAAGGCTGATGAACTCTATTAGAGCAGTCAGCCTTCTTAACAGTGCTTTGAGAGGTGAATCCCAAATTTTTCTGATGCTATTTCGAGAAAATGACTGCTTGCAGGAGTAGACTCTCACGAATTGTGAGCAAAGAAGAATACAGAAACAAAACATTAAACAGGCGGAGAGGAGTGCCCCTTAATGAAAGGATCCAATTTCTTCTGAGAGCCCGTGCTGATGTTTGAGGCTGCTTCCTTTTCTCTTCGTTCTTTATTTGTTTTTCGCCCTCTGGTGAGGGGAGGAGAAGGGGCTGAAAAGTCTTCGGAGTCGGAGGTTCCCTCTGGTGAAGGGATCAAGGATGCCGGTCCTGCCTGAACTGGAGTCTCGCGAATCAAAACGATGGGATCTTTTTTTGAACCTGGAGAGGCCGGTTTTGGAGAAACTTGTTCAGTTACCGCCGAGGAGCAAATGGGGCCAGAGATGCCCTGATCCTGGACAGTTGCAACTTCAGGTTCTTGTGCTTCATCTTCTTGAAGTACTACAAAACTATTTTTGTTTTCCGGCCGTGGAACCTCTGCACGAGGATTTTGCTGAGACGCGTGAGGCTCCATTCACCGGGGAGGATGGCGGTGATTAGAAACCGTCTGGAACTCTGTATAGTTGGAAGCTGGGGGGTTTGCTGGTTTCTGTGGTTCTGCAAGCTTGGGGCAACTTTTAGCGAAGTGGCCGTATACATGACAGAAGTTGCATTTAAAGGGGATCTGCTCATAATCCAGTTCTTGAATGTGGCTCCATTCTCCTAAAGTGAGATTTAGGGCCTCCGGAATCCCTTTCTCTAGATTCACCTCTACGCAGATATGGGCACATCTGTACTGACCCCCTTTTGGTTCTGCAGTATCTAGATAGCGGCCTAGCTTATTACCAATGTCAATCAGAGTAATTTTCCCCCAAAGATGAAGGGGAAGGTTAGGGAGTCTTACCCAGACTGGAGCGGCAGTGATCTCTGCTTCTGGGTTGAACCCCAGAGACCAAGGGGCTAAGAACACACCTCTTGAGCCCATGAAGAAAGGGCTCGAATGGAAGACAAGATCTCTTTCTTCTTTATTTGAGAACATGAATACAAAAAACCCTCGACCGGCTACAAAGAGAGAGACCTGACCTTGCAGCAGAGGGTTCCAATGTTCTGCAATCCAGATCTCCACCGCCTTAGGGCTGGGCCACAACCCTGTGAACTTGCCAATGAGGGCTTGCTCAAAGAGGGTGAGAGCTTTCTGGCATGGATCCGAAGGAGAGAGCTCTAAAGAAGGGATCTCGTCCATCTTTTTCACAAACTTGGAAGAAGAATGAGAGGCTTTCTGAGGAGCGACAGCTTGAACAAGGGCCTTGAAGGCGGTGAGCTGGGCATGAGAGCCCATTTCCTGAGAGAACTCCACGCTGAAGAAAACCTGAAGAAACGACAGCAAAATCCCAAGCTGAAAAATAAAAAACGGCAGCAAACCCCGCGCTGAGGACGAGCCCGAGCTAAGGACGAGGAGCAGCCTGCGATCCAGCCAAGCTCGGCTCTGCGCATGAGAGGAGGCGGCGGCTAGGGAAACCCTAGCCGCGGATGAAGAGCCGCTCCACCATTCCGTTCCGCTGGATGAGTTCATATTCATCCTTGATATTAATATTTATTCTTGGAGGAAATGGAGTAGGATAGAGAGATTAGGTAAGATTATTTATTTCTCAAGGTTGATTTTGAGAAATCTTATGATGGGGTTTATTGGTCGTTTATTATAGATATGCTTTTGTACCTTGGTTCTATACCAAATTGTGATGCCATGGTGAATACCCTCTTCTCTAATGCCTTATATTTTGTTTCCATGAACATCACCCTAGCTGATCATATCCAATTGCATCATTTAACAAGAAACATGTTCCCTCTTTCCCATTATTTAAATGTTTTAGTTGTTGATTGTCTTGGGTACCTATTGGAGTTGACTAGGATGAAATGAAAAAAACAAGGTACTTATGTTCTTGATGGGTCTAAAATGCTTAACAATTTTATTAATGACTCTCTTCTATTAGTTTGACAGGATCAAAATTTTATGGAGGTTACTATATGTTGTTTGGACATTTTTTGAAATTATTCTAAGGTAGTGGTTAGTGAACAAAAAACTAACTATTGGTTGGTTAGGATTGATGGCCCATCCTCTTGGTTCCTATATCTATAGAATTGGATCAAGCTTGGGGCGATTCTCTAATATTAAGGAATTATGTTTGGTACCAATCTCTCAATGTTTGATATGTGGAATTAGTGTTTAGAATGATTTCATGCAAAAATTTCCATTTTGACAATAAATGGATCTTCCCTTTGCAAGAAAGAATACAGTGATTTCATGAATTCTTGAAGCTTCCTTACTCAGTATATCTCTTCTTGGATCTTGAGTAAGTTTGTGTTCAAGATATTGGTGCAAATCCTCAATTTTTTTCTTTGGTATAAATATGGCAGTGAAAGAGGACTTCCTATGGTTCCATGGGAAGTGTGCATTATGCATGAGGAAGGTGTCATGGATCTTATAGATGTTGAGACTCAAATCCATATTTTGGCATAAAAATGGATAGTAAGAGGCCTTGGAGTTTATGTTCTAAGGAAAATACCCCTACAATACCAATTCTAGTTTTCCCAACAGTTATTGTTTATTTGATGCTATTTTGGAGAGAGAGAGAGAGAGAGAGAGAGAGAGAGAGAGAGAGAGAGAGGGGGAGATGGAGAGGGAGAGGGAGAGGGAGAGAGAGGGAGAGAGAAAGAGGGAGGGAGAGAGGGA
>LPNX010018529.1:33212-45451 GCA_001517045.1 Pseudotsuga menziesii | reverse complement strand
AACAGCATTCCCACAAAGCACTAAGGTAAAAGAACTCTAATGCACTAATCTCAAACAAAAAATAAAAAATTCCATGACAAGAACTTTCCTAAAAAAAAAATTTAGTCTAAAAAAAAAACGTTTCTGGTAAAAAACAGAGGTCAAAACAGACTCAGGCAGTGTCAAAGGAGACTCAGCAACTAACATAATTCACCNAACAGCATTCCCACAAAGCACTAAGGTAAAAGAACTCTAATGCACTAATCTCAAACAAAAAATAAAAAATTCCATGACAAGAACTTTCCTAAAAAAAAATTTAGTCTAAAAAAAAAACGTTTCTGGTCAAAAACAGAGGTCAAAACAGACTCAGGCAGTGTCAAAGGAGACTCAGCAACTAACAGAATTCACCCAGCAACCAATTATCTTCCATAAAAATCCAAAACCAAAGGTATACGCGATTGTTCGTAGTAAACCCGCGTGTATACGCGGAAATCGCAGAGGAAGCTGCGTGTATACACGACTGTAAATCAAAAACCCGCGTACAGGAAGAAAAAGGTGCATAAAATGAAGGAAAACAGACAAGCTGAGAAAAAATTCACACCAATCAGACTCTACCAAGCCTACATGCCCCCAGAACCGACACAGAAACAAGAGAGAAAGAGCAATTCAAATACATTCAATGCTGAGAAAACAACCCCCAAACCAATCAGACTCTACCAAGCCTACATGCCCCCAGAACCGACACAGAAACAAGAGAGAAAGAGCAATTCAAATACATTGAATGCTGAGAAAACAACCCCCAAAGGACAACTACTAGGAAATCCCCAGCGAAGTCGCCAATTCTGCTACGGAGAGAAATTCCTATGGCTTGGGGTACCACAACAGACAATTTGACTCTAGAAATCAATCTTTCCCAATATGCAATAGAAATAAAATGTCTAACACTAAAGGATCAGACCTCATACCTTATTCCGGACGATTGAATTAGATCCCCGTTGAGCTTTCCAATCTCCAGCTTGAATTGCTATATTACTTCCTCAACAACAAGTAAACAATACAAGCATTCTATATATCATGGTGTTAGATCTATTCTAGCATATATAATCAATAATGTAAAAGCATTTGACATAATCCCATGGATAAAATATTCATTCAAATACACATCATTGGACAGGAAAAGATATTTCTATTAATATAAATCAGAGATTACAAGATGCACCCTCTAACGGCATGTCTGTGAATCGGAGAAACTGAATCCCCCACTTGGGCCTCCACCAAGTCAATCCTCCATCTCTCGATAGCAAGCTCACAAGCAAAAGGAAAGCTTGGGAAGAACACAAAAGTGCTCCAAGGGACAAAGGGATGCAGACTCAAGCATAAGTTCCGGCAACAATGGACTATAGTTTCGTTGCTCTCAATTCTCTCTTATGCCTTCAATGTACCAAGGGGTTCCTTATATAACTTTTCAAAGGGGTACTGAAAGGTCGAATCCGAGCGATCTCAAGGCATATGGAAGGCCAGGAGTCAAATGAGTCGGATCCATGTCAAGAAAAAATCCAAAAGGATTTGGATTATTTACACATCCCGATGTACGCGGTTTTAGTGGTCAAACCCATGTATGTACGCGCTTATAAGGTTAAAATTCGCGTATAGCATTTTTCATGTGTTTTTAGAGATGATCAAGGAAACATCAAAGGACAAAAAATGGTCCATAGGGGCTAAGGAGTCTGCAGCATGACAGGGGAAGGCCATACAAAGTGTGATTCACCTAGAGTGGTGAAATCTGCTATAACAGGAGCCACTTAGATAGAGTGAGACTACTGGCNAGGAGTCTGCAGCATGACAGGGGAAGGCCATACAAAGTGTGATTCACCTAGAGTGGTGAAATCTGCTATAACAGGAGCCACTTAGATAGAGTGAGACTATTGGCTTTCTTCTCCACAACCCTTGAAGAATATTGGAAAGGGAAGTCAGGGCCTAAGGGACTGTGAAACAGAGAAAGGACTGATTCCTGGTGTTGGGTGTGTGGATGTCTTAGAGGTCAGGGTTAGGTTTGGTGTAGCCATCCTTAGCTCTTCATTGAGGCCACCAAATTAGCATTTAGCTTTTCCTAGCTCCTTGACGACCTGATAAACTTGTTGCAGCCACAACTTTTCCCAAATTTTCTGAAAATTTTGGACCCTCCTTGTTAATTTTGTTTGCTCCACTCTGCCACATGTTCGGATTGTTTGACGCCAAGTTTTCTTGCTATTTGAGTTTTCGTTTGGGTCTGTGCATGCTTTGGATTGAGANCCTTGTTAATTTTGTTTGCTCCACTCTGCCACATGTTCGGATTGTTTGACGCCAAGTTTTCTTGCTATTTGAGTTTTCGTTTGGGTCTGTGCATGCTTTTGATTGAGAGGCTTAGCAGGTTTTACGATGTTTTATCATTGAGGTTTAAAATGGGATTATCATTTGCCATTTATGGAGGTCAGCCCGTGTCTTATTGTTGGAAGATAGACCTCGCTTTTTTATTTTTTCGGAAAAATTTATGACTTTGATCGAAGGCTGCAGGCTGATTGAGTTCCACCATTGTGGCCCCATAATAGACTAACTACTCGTCAGACTGTTTGTCTTTTCACCGATGTCCTGTTCTTTGTTTCTCCGATATTGACTGGTCTGCTGGTTTTCTTGACCTTTGAACTTCCACCGTTGCGGCTGTGTAGCTCACTAGCTATCTGATGCCTGCAAAGGATCTGACCCTCGATGTTTTGTCACGCCAATTTTAGTTTGTGTACCGAAAACCCTATATTGTAGGTTACTCACCGTTGGAGCTACGTATCCCNCACTAGCTATCTGATGCCTGCAAAGGATCTGACCCTCGATGTTTTGTCACGCCAATTTTAGTTTGTGTACCGAAAACCCTATATTGTAGGTTACTCACCGTTGGAGCTATGTATCCCGCTAATGCCGATGCCAAGGTGTTAGTGAATATGGTTCTGATAACTACAGCAATGACAAGCAGTTTCTTTGATCGGCGGATAATAAGAGACAGTTGAGCCGATGATGCGGCATAAAAGAAGACTAAAGAGAGAAATTTTGAAAATTTTTCTAAGTTGTGNGGTTCTGATAACTACAGCAATGACAAGCAGTTTCTTTGATCGGCGGATAATAAGAGACAGTTGAGCCGATGATGCGGCATAAAAGAAGACTAAAGAGAGAAATTTTGAAATTTTTTCTAATTTGTGGAATCATCGGCCATCGGTGATGGTCAGTTGATCACATCATTGATGATTAGGTGATTCAATTGCCGATGTGCTACGTTGGATAAAGTTAGTTGATCGAACATTCGTCGTTGTGACTGATCAGTAGACTATTCCACCGATGGACATTGTTCCAACCGTCAATAGACCTGTGGATGCGAAAGGCATAGAGAGATCGTGGGCCACCATTGCGGCCATATAAATAACTAATCAACCGATGTTCTCTGAGCGTCAATGCCGCAAAATCCTAGTCGNAGACCTGTGGATGCGAAAGGCATAGAGAGATCGTGGGCCACCATTGCGGCCATATAAATAACTAATCAACCGATGTTCTCTGAGCGTCAATGCCGCAAAAGCCTAGTCGATCTGACCACTGACAAAGTCATGAGTTGTGGAAGCTGAAGGGACAAACCATCCGATGCGTAGGGCACCCGGTCGTCGACGCAACATGTTAGTCTATGCTATCGCCGATGAATTTTGGAGCAATAGACAATTACAGACCCGATACCGCAGATGAAAATAGACCAAGGAATCACTGATGAAACTCGTAACAGTAGACGAGCAACTCACCGATACAGCGAAAGAAATTAGAGGTTTCAGCCGCCGAAACACCGAAAGATTAGTAAGGAGAGGAACCGATGAACAATCAGCTTTCTCATCGATGCAAATCGAAAGTCTAGTCGTTTTACCCACTGAAACGCTAGAGAAAAATAAAGGAACAAACACCGAAAGATTAGTAAGGAGAGGAACCGATGAACAATCAGCTTTCTCATCGATGCAAATCGAAAGTCTAGTCGTTTTACCCACTGAAACGCTAGAGAAAAATAAAGGAACAGACCGCCGATGAGCTAGGCATTTTGACCACCGAAGCGTCGGAAACTTAGTTGGGAAGGGACCCGATAGGGAGAAATAAAATTGGGTTTTCCAGTGGAATTTTTAGCAGTTCCAGCTAGTGCTCCGATGGGCTTTGCAGTGAATTTCTCATTGGGGTTCTCAGCAGTTTCAGGACTAAAAAAGGAAGAAAACCCTAGGTGGCTGGAGTTTGCATTTCAGACCCAACATTCAGTGGTGTGTTTTGCCATCATTTTTGAAATGATGTGGTTTTCACACCCGGGGTCAGAATGAAGCATATGGATAGGCGTTGGAAAGCTTATCCAGCAGGGAAAAATGGAGAGTCGCCAGAATCTAAGTGTGGAGCATCAAAGTGCTAAGTGATTTCCTGAAGGAGAAAGGTGTTGCTGTCAAATGGACAAATCTGGGAAATTGCATGCCTAGAGGTAGCAAGACCATGCAGTCAAATTAGCTGTTGTGTGGAAGAGGAGTTCCATGAAAGGATGAGGGACATAAAAAGGAAAGTTTCCTTAAAACCCTATATTTCTGATTATAACTACATTTTATAAGTTTTATACATGAAATGTACAAGGATATTCCTTGCATGCATAGGATATTACATGCTGGTAAAAATAGTGAGGATTAAACGTTTATAATGAACCACTAATGATGATTATTGCATTGATGTTGGCATTAGTGGAAAAAACTACGACAACATGAACATGGTTGAATATGTTGCTGATGCTGACCAATGTGACTAGAAACCCTATAGAGAAAGGGATAAGGCAACAAGTCCATAATCAAAAGTTGGTGAGCAAATTCTGCAATCTCCTATAAAGGACCAACCAAACGGGTAATGTCAAGGGTGTAAGTAGGACTCATGAAGGTAAGAGTTTAATTATGACAATTGCATGGAGTGGTAAAAGAAAGAGGTCTCATACCATGTGGGTATTTGAATTTTATACTACATTCATATAGAAATATGTTATGCCTATATTATGTTGCTATGAGCTTAGTAGCCCGAAGAAAGTAAGCACTGATGATCTTGATTATAGTAATGCATCCTATATGAAGTAGTCATGGTTATGCCATGCATGGTATGTTTGAATGCATAGTATTCCTGAATCAATGCAAGTTAGCATTTAGTGGATATGCATTAAAAGAATTCATAAATCTTGTAGTTATGCATTGAATGGATGCATATGAAGGGTGTGAGTAAATGATTACCTAAGTATGGGTGCAAATGTTGTGATGCATTGCATGAATGCATTAATATAGCACATGTGATATTATGAATAACTAATGACTAAAATGATGAATTGATGACAATTCTAGAACCATTTCAAGAGTTGTTATGAATGCAGGATAGTAAGTGCATGAAGAAGGTAGTCATGATTGACTAGCTACTGGAAATGCTCTATGGAAGGGCGAGGTGGTACAAATGATACGCTTGGGAAGTAAGGAGTATCTAAATGTTTCATTTAAATTACATGAATGATGTGACTGTACCCTGTAATCTAAAGTATGATAATGATTGCGTGAAGTAAATGATTTTTGGTAATATTGATGCGATTAACAGCTAGAAGTATTGGAATTTTATAAATTCTAAAAATGCTTTAGTGATTGTTGCAGCAATGAAAAGGTTATATGCATCAAGACTTACCAAGTGTTTGGCTGATTGAAGTTCAGGTTTCAAGTAGATTGTTTGGAGCATGGCAATGAGAGTAAGACCATGCCAAATGCCAGAAATATACCATGTGAAAGAGCCAAACCTCATGAGAAGAGTCTAATGGACGTGAAACTAGTTTATATGCATAATGAGTTGTCAAATTTGAATTTGTGAATTTTGGGTTTGAGAAATTGCTGACAACTACTAGTCACTATTGGCTTGCATAGAATTGTGTCAGGAGGGCGCAATGAAAGTGGGTGTTCATGTTATGAAGCATAGAATTATAATGGGAATAGTGGTGTTCCTTACAAGAGACCCACAAATGAGGATCACCTCATTGCCAAGCAAATCAATTTCTGTAGTAAACAGAGTTGAAAATTCTCATTGAATTTAATTAATAATGTTATTGGTTGGTTATAAAACAATCAAATTTGGATTGTATTATCAGATAATGACTGACTGTTTGGCTATTTGATTAATGTGCCAAGGGTACACACTGTAGGAAGATCATGTGTGCCAACCTGCAGGAGCCAAACTTCATCGGAAGGTTTTCCCTTATCTTGGAATGGGTTTTGGGTGAAACTCCATTGGACATTTTGGAAATGTCTCATCTGCACTACATGTTTGGTAAGCAACATGAGTGAGATGGTATAGATTATGTCAGTAAGACATGTGTGGATATGACATGAAAAGAGGAGTTGGGATGGAAAATCGAGGGACTGTCAACTCAGAGAAGGGAGACCCCATTCCTCCTTAACGAAGGAAAACTACTTTGGCAAATGGATAAGTGTTCTATGACCCTAGCTAAGAATACACATGTCAAATTGTTAAATTCAATATGCAAAGCATGTTTTGATTTTTTTTCCATTGTGGAAGATTGCTTGAGTATGCATATGGCCTACATGGCACACACTGGAAAAGGGTGCACACTTTCCCGATGTTGGATCATGGAAGGGTTTTTCAATATTGATTACACCCTAGGGAGTGGACGGACTCCTAGTGTCTCAATACTTGATAGTGAATGATGTGAAATATGGTTACAATTATGGAGCAATAACGCTAATGAATATGCTTACATTGCTTGTGTTGTCAGGATAAACAGATGTAGCCTGGTATTGTACACTAAATGGACAAAGGCTTGAGCTCATCCTACCTTCTACTAAAGAGCACAGAGAAGGAGAAATTCCTGATGGACTATCAACTCAGAGAAGGGAGTGGTCTCTCTAAAGAGCATAAAGAAGGAGACATTCCTGAGGGACTGTCAACTCAGAGAACGGAGTGGTCTCTCTAAAGTGCACATAAAAGGAGACATTTCTGAGGGACTCTCAACTCAAAGAAGGGAATGGTCTCTTGTGTGATATGGGGTAGTGGCATTAGAGCTCACTATTGGAAATGAAACCTAGAAATGGTTGATATAAGTGCATGTGTTATTGTTGATGGCCTGATAAACCCAATGGTGTTGGCTTTGCTGATGATTGGTTGTTGATATAAGTGTATTTTTTATATAAGTACAGGCGATTTGTTGATGGTCTGATAAACCCAACTGAAGGTTGGCTTGACTGTGCCTGATATATAGCTAAAAGGATGTTGTGAAGCAGCATGTGCGCTGACCTAACATCTAAGTATGTGGAATCCGAGGGGCTTAGTCCTGAACGTTCAAAGTAAATAACTGAACATGGGACAGATCTGCAAAATTTTGAAAATTTGATGTGCAAATTGTATATGTATTCCTATGTATTAAAACACTGAGGATGGTCTTATTCCAATGGGAGGGGATTGTAATGCCCCCGTTTTGACCCCGTTTGCATTAAAAGGTACATGATGTATATATTGTAATAAATCGTGGTGTGGAGCTAAAGGAAAAAGCCCCACCATCGATTTGGCTGTGTTATGTTTTGGCAATAGGGATCGTTGCCAATGGTACATTGTGCTATCCGACACACTATATTTTTGGCATCATGTAAGTATGCACATCAATTTAAAATAAACCTATAGCCAGCTACGATGGTGCAACGTTAAATGAAAAGGGCATGATTCCTAAGGTTAAGGGGGGGTTGTCTAACCCGTGGGGGCCATTGGGAGTTTGCCATGTGTCTACCACCTTAGTTTCTGTTGTTAGTGGGGGCAGCTATGGGCTGGCAGGAAACCACTACGCTCACACCTACACTCCCTCCATGACATGAGGGCCGGTCATTCTGTCCACTCTCCCCACCGTCGACTGTTCATTTTCCTCACACATGGCGGAGTTAAAATGGATTACATTTCCTTATTGGGGGGTTCGTTCTTCCCTCATTTCACAAAGTTGCTAGTCTACAGTTGTGTTCACCCTCATGTTCACGTAGAGAGTTGGTGTCTTTTTGCACCATTGTTAGACTGTGTAATGTTATGTTTTCCATTGTTGGATCGTGGTGGCGTTCTCTTCCACATTTTTGTTGGCCGCGTCCTTTCCCCTCACGCACAGATTGAGAATCGGTTATTTTCCCATTTTCTATCTATCTAACTTTGTTTAGCGATTGTATTGAGGAATTGTGTGCTGTGGGCTCATGGATGTTGGACGGCTGTTGATTTCCACTTTCATTGGCTGATTTTTCCCCTGTCCATGCTGGGAGTTTTGCTTCTTTCCCATTTGTGGACTATGTATTTTCTTCCCCTGGTTTTGGGTTGTTGTGTATGCAAGTACCTCTTTGATTTGCTGCTAAGTTGTTTTGGCCACTCTAGGGCCAAGAACAACTCTGATTTGTCTTGTGGACTTGAGTCGTGTTCACCTTTTTGTTTGGGGTTGTCACCCTGTTGTCTCCATCTTCTTCACAGAGCTGTGAACGGTTTGTTTACTGCGGTATGCAGTGGTTGGTCTTCAAACTGTTGAGAATAGGATTAGAGGCTAGGTATGCTTGAGAAACTGGTGTTTAGAGACACTCAGACAGAGTGATACTGCTGGCTTTCTTCTCCACAACCCTTGAAGAATATTGGAAAGGGAAGTCAGGGCCTGAGGGACTATGAAACAGAGAAAGGGATGATTCCTGGTGTTGGGTGTGTGGATTTCTTAGAGGTCAGGGTTAGCTCTGGTTTAGGCATCCTTAGCTCTCCATTGAGGCCACCACCTTAGCATTTAGCCTTTCCTAGCTCCTCGATGGCCTAATAAACCCTACTGTGTGGGCTTGGATGATTTGTGTACCTTGGCTACGTGTAAGCGTTCTTTGACCCTTACTCCTTGAGGAATCATGCCCAGCTCAGGGGTGGCAATGTGTTGAGAGATTGATGAGCACGCTGGCCTATGGTTGGGTGGAATGTTGCAGCGATGTAGCTGGTTGCGGGACGAGCCCTATTTAAGATGAGTATTCTTAATGATTTTGTCTCTGCATTTATATTTACTGATTAATGAATAAGATGAACATGTGGTATGCTTGAATGAATGTATGCTTGCTTCCACTATGTATGTGAAGGTTTATGCGTCTTAGCATGTTTTATGTTTTAAGTTATCATTTCAGCACTATATTCCTATTCATCTTCATGGGGCTATTTTCCCATATGTTTGGTGATAGTAGCGTCCTCTTCGCCGGTCAGAGGGTTGGGGACATTACAACATTGATATTGTGCACTAATCCAATATGTCAGGAAAGAGGTTTCAATCTAGATAAGTAGCAATGGAGAGTTGTATAGCACCATGAGCTACTTACCCATCACATGAATATTAGTAGTATACTGTCATTAGTGCAAACATTCTATCATGCATAATACAGTAACTAAATATAAACAAATGCATAACAAAACAATATCATGAAATGACAATTGAATACTTATCTTTATTTGTTTTGTGGGTAGACTCCTTCTTGAGCCTTCAGCTTCATCATCTTATTCATTTGAAATAGCATCGTTTCTTATCCAAATGATAAGATGATAAGAGGCTCTTCAAGAGTTGAGTTCTTCATATTCCTCATCGCTTGAGGGATCTTCTTTGGATGGTGAGAGCTTGATCTTCAGTTGCCTCCATGTTCTCTTCTCTTATTATGAGTCGAGCTTCTTCTTCTTCCCAGAGGCTGCTAAACGTAATCACTTCCTTCTGGCACACATTCCTCGAATGAATGAATCACATGATCATGGGAGGTCATTCAAGGTGTTTATCACAACTTTTGCATTATCCACTTCTTCTTCTACTGCTTCAAGTTGTTCTTTGATTTGAGAGACCCTTGTAAAGTATGACTGTATGGTCTCTACATTCTGGATCTTCACATTCTTCAACTGGTTTCTTAAGGTCATCTTCCGATTTGTGTTCTTCCCTTCAAATAGCTTGGTTAAGGAATCAAACATATATTTTAGTTTCTTTAGGGAAGACACTTGTGGTACAACGTGGTCCATTATTGAATCAACAATTATCTTCTTGGACTTGACCAAGTTCTTCTTGTGTAAGGCTTCTAGCCTCATCTCCCTCTGGAACTGGAACCTCTCTACTTATGTGGGAGTCCAATTCATTTCCTTCAAGAACTAGTGAGATCCTATAATTCCATGCTTGGAAGTTGTCAAAATCACCAAGCTTATCATCAAGCTGATGTGATAGATCACTTTGAAATGTGAACCTCAAATGAAAATAGCAAAATATCCGATCTTACCGATTTGAGATGTCCATCCTAGTTCTGGAGCTGGCTGATCTAGGGTTTGTCAGAGAAACCCTAATTTTGAAAAAATTGGAATATTTTAGATCTGATTGGATAGAAATATAGACATCTTCAAGTTGAGCTGTCTAATGTACTCATTTTTTGAAAACAGTGGAGGGAAACTCCCGGAACAGGAAGCCCTAGTTTACCAATTTCTTTTGTAGAAATTCCTGATACTGTTTCTGTAGTATCTCTAAAATTACTACCCCTATATGTCTGAAACTTCAAGTTGACGTATCTCTCCTACCCCTATTCCAACACCATAGGTTTTAGCATAATTGGTTTCACCAATTGGTACTTATGATAATTTTCCCAAGGTGACCTATTTCAGGAATGTTCAACATAGCGAAGTTGTACGGACTGACACGTGTCACTGGTTAATATTCCATGTCTAAAACTTCTACCACAAAATGTGCAGTCCGCTCCCTTTCTAGAACAATTTTCTAAATTTAATTTGGACCTCTGTATCCCAAGATATAGCAATTCTCCCCAAGTGTCTTTTTTAGGGATGAATCTTGGAAGAGGTTGGAACCCTAAATTGGAGGAATCATATCTCCTAGAATATAGCGAATCTGAGGCTGAAAATTGGACACAGTGTACATCAGGAGTTAATATTCAATTCGTGAATGTTTCATCCCCTGAGACTTATGTAATCCCAATATATAGTGAATTTACCAAAACTTATCGGTTTTAGTATTTAGGGTTTTTCCAGACCGGGGTCAAACTAGGGTTTGACTTTCTCGGAGTTTTACCCAACCAAAAATATCGAACCAAGTCTCTAAAGTTTGATTTTGATGAGTAGAGAAATCCTATGCCAAGCTCACTCAAAAATTCCTCTTCTGTAAAAATCCCTAATTTTCTGCACCAAAAACTGAAAATGCCCAGAATCGAATTCTGCTTCGACAGAAAGATGCGCCCTTCAATGGAGAGTTAGCCTAGCATACTTTTGGTGATGGATTGTGCAAAGATACCCAAAAATTAAGAATCCCTAGCTTCTATAGCTACATATTGTCTTCTTCTCAGGTTAGCTCTGATACCATGTTATATTTTTATCATTCAAGCTAGCATTATGATCTTAGGATCTTATTTGAGAGAATAACATGCAGAGCAATAAAACACAAGAGATAATGAACACAAAGATTTTCCTTGGGGAAACCATCAAGGAGAAAACCCCGCAACTTCCTCAAAGATAGAATCAACACCAAAAGTAAAACCCAAAAACATAAAGATGATCTCCTGATAGCAGTAGTCTCTCTCTCTGATCCCAACTTCTTCTCTCTCACTCATGTGCCCCAGTGAGTGAGTGTGTGTGTGATAAATATAGAGGCTCACTCTCTATTTATATTCTTTCGTTTAGTTAATGTCCACTTAACATGTCAACCTCACTTAAAAATTACTTACTAGAGCCCACATCTCTAGGAGAGTCTAATAACCCTAGTGCCCCACAACCGTGGGGACTTTAACCCGTGATCAATAGGAGGGTTACCCACAATGACTTTACATGACTTGTTTACATTATTGAATATCCTGATAGGAACATCGGTGCATGACATGACTCAAATACATTACAGACACGTCTCGGAATAAACATCGGGGTACAATACATAAGATATTCAATTGAATACATTATGAAGTTACAAATACATCAACAAGTGGTGTGTTGTTAAGGGATTGAAAGGATTGGGTGGGGTTAGAGTTAGGGGAAGAAGAGGGGGTTAGAGGTGAGAGGAGGAGGGGGGAGACCAATGGATGTATGTGTGTGTGTTGGTGTTAGGGGTTGGAGAGTAAGAGAGAGTGGAGAAGGGTTTAGTAATGGAGATGAGCGGGGGAGAGAGGTAGGAGGAGGAGGAGAGTTAGAGGTAGGGA
>LPNX010018529.1:0-18128 GCA_001517045.1 Pseudotsuga menziesii | reverse complement strand
ATGGATCGAATGGTTCTGATAACTTGAAAAGAAGAACCGATTGCACCTATATGTTCTGCTATGGATTTTATACTTAGAGTGCACAAGCGTGTCATAGGAATTCAATATTCTAAAGGTGATAGTGCCCATCAGCCATTATCAGGATCTGGAGTGATTACAAGTCGACTTCTAGTCGCATCATCTCAAGCAGAAACTCTAACTGGAAAACAAGGATCAACAATAAAATTGATTCAAGAGACATCTACTGCCATTGTGCAGGTGCTCCCAGCAGAAGAATTGTCACATTGTGATTTTATTGATGATCAAAATGTAGAAATCTAGGGTGAAGCACCTAATGTTCAAAAAGCACTGGAGGTGGTTGTTGGTCACCTTAAAAAATATTTGGTTGATCGCATAGGTTTGAATTCAATATTCAAGCATGATTCATTCTATCCTCCTCTGGATACTCAGATTGATCCACAACCTCATCACCATGGATTAATTATTTATGGAAAATATCTAGGACTTGTGGGATTAAGATCTTCTTTACATGCACCTCCAGCTGCACCAGTCATCAATCAGGTGATACAAAAGATGCAAATACCCCTCTCATATGCAGATTATGTAACTGGAGTTGAAGGAACAAATATTGGGTACATGCATCGTGCTAGTGGGGCTTCACCCACTATTCGAGATACTACTAAAATTAGCCCCCAGGTAATTTTGTTTTTCATAAATCATTGCATGAATCTGAATTTGGTATTCTCTACTGCAACAAGAAGCTCATAAGAAGAAAAATTGAATATACAGTTCACATTCCATGAGCTCCTACCAGAAGTATACAAGCCATCTACTTCGTGGACACCATCCCTCCTGTAGTTGCTAATGTGTTGTCCACCTTTCGAACAATGGGAGGATGATTCAGAAGCATTAGAATTTCCTGATGAAGGGAATTTAAACTCAACAGTTAAAGGATAAAGAGCATCTACAGGTGGCAGACTCAATATCAAGATCATCTTCAACAATTTTAACTTCAGTATTCGAGATCCCACATTTTAAGGAATTTGTTTTTAGTTAAAGAACAGCTGGCAACATCTTCTAGCATTCGAAACATATCAAAGAAACATTTCCATATTTTTAGTCATTTATAGTTAAACTGATTCCTAGAAAGTAGTGATTAGTTATATAGTTGTCATCATTTTAGTGTCATCTTTTTATTTATAGAAAGGGAAGTTAGGATGACTAAGAATTTTCTGGGGGACTGGGCATTCATTTTTCTATATATTCATATGTAAGACAGAAAAATGGTTCGACTCTCATGAGGAGAGAGAATTTTTTATTGTAGCTGATGGGGTACTTTATGTATATATTTTTAATGAAGTTAGAACAGTAGTGACAGTATTTCTGCAACAAAGATTCATTCCAGTATGTACTCTCCTGTTATTTATCATTTGTTATATTTTATTGCATTTAGCTGAATTAAATGTATGGAATTCATCTTTTAGTGATGCTCCTTCCATACAGAAATGCACATTATGTTTTAATGATGACTGGTCCAAAATTCACCCTTCTTTGGTGCTCAGCTCACAGTTCTCATCCTTCATGTTCTTTCTTCTAAATTTTTATTGCGAATTCATCCTTGTTATATGCTCCCAGCGTAATGGGATTTTTCTCTTCTAAAGTTGTATTGGGAATTCATCCTTGTTAGATGCCCTCAATGTAATGGGATTTTCCTATTTCTTTCTGCTCTCATGGAATACTTTTTAATGTTGAAGAACGTACTCATTTTTCCTTTGTTATCTCAGAAATACTGGATTGTCTTTGACTTCACATCGTAACCAGAATTTGACTCCATTTCCCAATGGAAATTTTCCCTCGTTTGTCTAACCACAACCTATCAATTTACCAACTTTGCCCCATTTTGAACCTATATATTGTTTTATTGTGTAATCAGTTTCCATAGTGACTTTAGGGTGACTGAGATAGCAGAGAGAGCACTCTCTGGGTTGAAAGAGGATAGCTTTCAACTTAAAATCAGTTTCTATGTTCCTTGGGATTTCTTTGATACAACCCAAAGAAAATACTGAGTGCTAACAGATTTCTTATCGGATCTAGTATATATGACCTTCTAGGATTTCGATCAACCTACATGAAATACAGAATGTGAAACACGATCTTTTTTCCTCCGTGTTGTATCGCTTCGTTATAAAAAATGGTTTCCGCAGTAGTTGCAGGGGAAGTGCCTCCAACTATTAAAATTTAAAAAAAAACTATAAACCACGAAGCCTCCTACCCCTTCCACTAATGGTATTAATGGGAGATATTAGTGGTAATTATGTATTTACATATTACAAAGAAGAAGAGGAGGACACCTCATTTAATTCACAGTCCCACACAACATTTGGGAAAACTAATTCAAATCCAAACACCTCAAGGAAGATAAGATGTGTATTGTATTGAATATTATGGAGGATTTGGTCTCGATTGGGTAAAGGAATTTAAGTGTACTTATCCTTAACTAGTTTTGTGGGAACCCACGTCGTGGTTTTAACACTTCCTCCATTATTGGCATTGTCCCCACTCTTGTGTGGTCGGACTAAAAACCTTAGGATGTTGGTCCAAGGACCTATGAAGATATTAAAAAACCATTAAGAATTATGATGAATGTCCACAAGTCGATAATTATGATGAATGTTTGCTAACAGGGACCTATGAATATTTTGAAAAACCCATTGATTTTAGAGAAGTCTAGAAGGGAGCACAAGGCGATCATTGTAGGTAAGGGATGGCATATAGAGAACTTCCCTCATTGAATGGAGTGAAATCATGGCATGGTTGAAAATCCCGAGATGGAGGGATTGGGTGGCGAATTAATTGCAAGGTGAGGGATGTGGAGGAGGGCGAACAATATTCATTATGCAGCATAGCAATAAATGCTGTGGCTGCTGCAGTGTGGACTATTGGATCTCAATCTGTTTGATATCCAACAGTCCACACTGCAGCAGCCACAGCATTTATTGCTCTGCTGCATGTAATATATTTTTTGCCGTGGAGGAGGGGGTGATGGTGACGGACGAAGGGAGATGACGGAGGAAGTAACAACGATGGGGGGTGTGATGGAGGGATGACGAACGGGGTGGTGGAGATGGTGGGAGAACGAGGGGTCGACGACGGGGTGGATGGATGGGGCAGTCGCCCTAGGGTTAGCACGACAATTATCGGTGGGAAAAATCGTTGCGCCGTAAGACTCTTCCAAAAGTATTTGCAAAAAAGTATATATGTAAACTTTAACGTACCTATTTTTAACTTATTAGCAATAATATTACTACTTCATATTAACTTGAGGATAAAAGTTCATACAGTGGAATATGCTTTCTGATAATAATTTATTTTAAATTTAGATTTATTAAATATTTAGAGGGGTTTAATTTTTTTAGTTGTAAATTTTTGTTATTTTAAATTTTATATATATTTTGAAAAAAATTACACTTAAATATTTCTTAGTATTTAATAGATCTAGGTTTAAAATAAACCTATATTGATTTTTTTATTATTATAAATTAGACATAAAATAAATTAATTACTTATTTTTTATAATTTATACTAATTGCTTTTTTTTATTTTTGATAATTAATTATGTAACCATCAAATTCCTGCTTCCATCATTAATAAGAATAAAAACAAAAGTTAGATTTTTCATTATTCATCAAAGTTAATTTATACTTCCATCATTAATAAGAATAAAAACAAAAGTTATATTTTTCATTATTCATCAAAGTTAATTCATGTATTTTTTAATAGCATCTTATATTATTTCATGTATTTTTTAATAGCATCTTATATTATTTCGATAGATGACATTAAATATTATTTTAATTGAAATTTTTGAAAATTTATATATTTATATACATATTATTATTAATTATTAAAAAACCAACTATTTAATTTAATAAATTAATTTTATAAAATATAAAAAATAAATCTCTAAAATTTAGAAAATAAAATTTATTAAATATTTAACTTTAAAAAAATACATAGTATTTGTTTTAATAAAAAAGCCCACCTAACTTGGGGAGGCAAGTGTGGGGATCTTACTCAATCATGGAGGACAAACAACAAAGACCTTCGCTTGGGGGCTGGGCCACAAGATGAACAATGAGGCTGAGTGGATGGCGCTTATGCAGGGTCTAGAACTCTTAAACGCAATAGCCAACTTCAAGCTGTTAGTCTTTGGGGATTCACGTCACATCATCCTCAAAATGATCACCGGTTATTCTTCAGGCTCTGTCAATTGCAGAAGGATTTACGACATAATTACTCTCCTACTCCTGGGCAGAATTGAATTCTTCCACATTCTTAGAGCAAATAATGCTTAAGTGGATGCTTTGGCCAACCTAGGAGCCTCCCTTCCTCAAGGACATATCACAATAAACAACGTTGACTTCGGTGTTAAACCTATTCCCTAATTTCTTTGCTTATCTTAAACTCTGGCACTAAACCTTTCCTCTCACCTAATGAAAAACCTTAATCTAAATCTCTCCTTCGTAATGCTCTTGAACCTTGTTGGTATCCTTTATGCTTGTCATCGTGACAAGTGGAATCCACTTTCTCTCCACTCTCCCATGCACCCTCCAGCCTTTATTTTCACTCCCTCCTGGCTTAAGTTACTGCGCAGTTCACACACCCCAGCCCATTCCCCTCTGCATACGATGGCTTCCTCCAGAAGTCTTATCTGGCCTTCCCCTCCCTTTGGCAATCCATTTCTCATTGTGCCTTCTAGTTCCCTTTTCGCTGAAGATTTTTCTCTTGCAACCTCTGAACTTGGAGAAGGGACCTCCCCTGCTGTCGACCATCCTCGGCAGGATAATTCTCAGGTTACATCTTGGGTGGATTCGCCTTTCCTTTTGCAAAGACATGCTGAAATTGGGGGTTCTGCTCAGGTCGTTTTTCTTCACAATCCTTCCATCATTCTCGGGAGTCCTCTTTTATTGTGCTCAACGAATATCATTTCCTCAGCAAACGCATGCAGCTTCCTTAGGAAGTTCTCTTTAGAAGGAAATCGATTCACCTTGGGTTGTCATTTTTCTAGCTCGGGGGAAGCTGAGATAGGCATCTCACTTTTCCACCTTAGGAAAGAACGGGACACCCTGCAGCAAGAGGGTTTCTCCTATGTTCAAGCTTCTCCATCTTTTGGTTTTGTTCTCAGCAATTTGTCTAGTCTTAATTTGAGTAGCAGTCACAGAAGTGGTAAAGGCCAGCCACCTTTTTTGGAAATGGACTATCAAAGAAACAATGTAGGGCTAGCAGACTTGAAGGTTAATATACATCACTTGTATGACATCGTGGCCATAGGAATTATGGATAGCAGAGAGACTACTAAGGAAGTTTAAAAATTTGTTGATGAGGTTAGCTATGTTTTATATCAGACCAGCAATCATGATGCAAGGATTGATGACAACAAGATGAACCTGAAGAAAATCATGGGTAAAATAAACCGCATTCAGGAGGACCTCCAGCTCTTGGTTTAGATGAATTAGGGAAGTCGAGCTCAAGAAAACCCAGGAAAAGTTGTTCAAGCTATGGAGGAGGAATTAGTCACCCAACCCGTGGGGAAACCAGGAAATCCAAAATGATCCTCTTTTAAAAAATATTTTTTTGCATAGTACTTAATCAATAGTTTGTCTGAGTTTACACTTCATCTATAATTATTCGAAATACTAGAACTCTATTTGACTTAATAAGGTCTTCTTTATGGTCTAGTTTTGTATCTATTTCCTCAGAACTGCAAGAAAGTTTAAGTTGTTTTTTTTTTGTACTGAATGGTTGTGCACAATCTGTTTAATATATTCTCCTTTATAGTTTATGTTCAAAAAAAAAAGAACCCACCTAACCATACAACCATTAAGTTAAATATTAAAAAACACAAAACTAATCTTATAACCATTAAGTTAAATATCAAACACAAAAATATTTCCAAAAACTTAAGAACTTTTAATGGATTTTGGAATAGAGTTTTTCCACAAAGTAACAGGACAGCCAAAACCTTTCCAAAAACTTAAAAGAAATTTTAATGGATTTGGGAATAGAGTTTCTCCACAAAGTAACAGGACAACCAAAACTAGAGTCTCTGCTAATTCCCATGTTAAAAATATAATTATAAACTTGTAACATGTAACAGAGATAATCAAATCGCAAAAAATAAAAGTACCATAATATAATAAATTTCAAAGGTATAATCGATCTCAAAATCTCTTAGGAGATTGAGTCAACCGGAAAATGAAATTTTTGAAAAAGACAGGAAAAAAAACTTATGAGGTTATTGGATTTGTAAATGAAGTTTCTGTTCACACATATTTAATAAAAATAGTTTGTGATTATGTATACCTGTAACAAAAGTACATAAATAAAATATAAAACTTCAACTAGGGAAGGTAAGAGCTATTCATTGAACTGCAAAGCATTTAATGTGGCTGCAGTAAGCTTGATGACCGTTGGATCTCGAGGAGATCAAGATCCAACGATCATCAAGCTTTCTGTAGCCACTTTAAATGTTCTGCAATTCAATGGATAGCTCTTGCAGCAACCCAAAACTTTATATTTATGGGAATTACAAACTGATTAAACTTTATATTTATTAGCATTACAAACTGGGTTTTATTATGTTTTACACTAACGCTTCAATGCCGGTTTGGGGAAAAATTTGTGTCCCCTTCCTATGCACTATATGTTATGTATTTTAAACCAACCATTCCATTACCAAGTAATGGTATGACTGTAGGTGTAGGTGGATGGCACTACACCGTAATTAGCCCATATTTCAGCATTCTTATTATTCCTATTAATGAAAAAGTAACATGAAACTTTATTATGCCATATGATGGATGCTCTATGTGAAACTCACATACATTCATCATGATGTTGAGTTTCACCAGTGTTTACCATAATTTAGGATGGAGTTTGCATTGGCGCAATTTCATTGCTACTATGAGACCCAACGCAAACAACATATTTTGAAAGGGAAGCTATAGAACCAGAATTAAGTGGGGCTAGGGATGGAAAAACAACATATATAGCCAATTCCCTCGAAGAAGGAAGTAGCATTAATTGTTTCGATAGGATTTATAAGAACTTACAGTGCTTGTATTTTCGAAGGATGTAGTTTCGGATCCGAATGCGGACAGGAAAGTCCCAATATCAATTCTCGTCTCATCTGCTCTTTGTCAAAATCACCATTCAAGCTGTGATTTACTGCCTCGATAACTCTTCCCTTCCTGTAAAGACCCCATATCCAATCTATCAAATTATCCTCTTCTAGTTATGGATTTCTTTCCACAACCCACCTGCCACTGGCTACCTCTAACATAACAACCCTGAAACTAAAAACATCAGACTCTACAGTGGCCTTGTTGGTGTAACCACACTCGGGCCGCCTGGTGTCCCTTCCAGCCTGGTGGTGATAGCCGTAGATGTCCCGTCATGTTCAATGAGCTGAGCAAGACCGAAGTCACCAAAACAAGCACTGAAATCCCCGTCAAGCATAACATTGTTGGGCTTAACGTCCCAGTGAACGACCATATACTCCCATTCTTCGTGAAGGTACAGCAACGCCAAAGCCAACCTGCATAAGATTTCATGCCTCCAGGACCAATTCGAAGGGGGTTGGTTGTGATGTTCATCCCCTAGCTGCTTGAAGATGAGTTTCTCAAGGATGCCATTAGGCATATAGTCATAGACGAGCAGAATTGTGTCATTCTCATGGCACCATCCTTGGAGTTGCACCAGGTTCATGTGTTGAAGTCGGCCAATGGTGTTGATTTTTTAGATGAATTTGCATTCTTCCTCTCTTGACTATTATGGAGAGAAATTCCTGTGGCTTGGGGTACCACAAAAGACAGCTTGACTCCAGAAATAGATCCTTTCCTATATGCAAGAGAAACCAAATATCTAACACTAAAGGATCTCGATTCGTACCTTATTTCGGACGGTTGATGTAGATCCCCATTGAGCTTTTCCACTCCAGCTTGTATTGATAGACTGCTATCTCAACACTCAGCAAACAAGACAAGCATGTTATATATATAATTGTGTTAGACCTACTCTAGAATATATAATAAATAACATATAACCATTTGAAATCATCCATGGATCAAATACTCATTGAAATACACATTATTGGACAGGAAAAGATATTTCTATTGATATAAAACAGAGATTACAATAGTGACAACCTCTATCGGCACGTCTGTGAATTAGAGAAACTGAGTCCCCCACTTGGGCCTCCACCACTTCAATCCTCCATCTCTTGATAGCAAGCTCACAAGCAAAAGGAAAGCTTGGGAAGAACACAAAGTGCTCCAAGGGACAAAGGGATGCATAATCAAGTATAAGCTCTGGCAACAATGGACTATAGTTTTCTTGCTCTTCAGTTCCCCTTTCAATGTATCCAAAGGGTTCCTTATATAGCTCTTCAATGGGGTAATGGAAGGTTGAATCCGAGCGATCTCAAGGCATATGGAAGGCCAAGAGACAAGTGACTCAGATCCACATCAAGGAAAACTCCAAAATCATTTGGCCTTTTGCACACATCCCGATGTACATGGGTTTAAGGGTGAAATCCGCATATCTACGCAAGAAAGGGATTAAAATTCGCATATGGAAATTATTGCATGTTTTTAGGGATAATCTAGGAAACATCAAAGATAGAAAAATGGTCCATGGGGTCTAAGGAGTCTACAAAGGGACAGGGAAGGCCATAAAAGGGTGATTCACCATGTGTGGTAAAATCATCTATAACAGATGCCCCCTAATGTGTGAGGTCAGAGGAGTCATACGATGGCCGAAATACATTATAAGTCCATCCCATAAATGGAGTGATGAAGAACCCAATGGAAAAACCATCCATCCAATCAATACAATACAATGATCAAACTTTGCACATAACTGCAAATAGATGTAGCAGTCCCGGATACATAAGAGTACAATGGCCATGAATAGGCATGATACAAAATATGACATGTGTGGTCATCACCACGTACAATATAGATAGCTCAGAATCGCCATGATGAAGATATACATAGGATCATGATCTCCATGATGGCTGAATATATATAATGGATCAAGATCTCCATAATGGCTAGAAATATCTGACGTATACTGGAATCAAGTCACAAGAGCTGAAATCTCATGAACACTGGCACGATCAAGGAGGTAGCATATATAAGATGCCACCAGTCTGGAAGGTCTTCTACACAAACCTCTACGAGTACATGTCCTACTATGTGAATATAGGTGTCGAGGTCGAACATAGTAGTCCATCGTCTGATTACTGGTCATTGATGTATCTCATTAATAGATGCAAGATCACCCACCAATAATGAAAATGGGAATCAAGGTACTAGAGTGCAAACTAACAAGTGTGAATAAATGTGTTGAGATCGAACACTTGAGAGAATCCATTGATTAGGGGACATTGATGTATTCCCAAAAAACTATTGATGGTGAGAGAACCTACCACTGACGAATGCAAGTCTCAAGGAACTAAAAAATGGCTCTAGATTCCTATCCCAGATAAATGATCTGAAGTCTATGGGATGAAATCCACTGGAAGGAGGGCATTAAGGCATCCCCCATCATCCAACACGAGGTACTCAGCAAAGCTGTATAATGTGGAAGGAATCGATCATAATCTGCACTAACCAGTAATTGTACCGAGAATGGCCGACATGCAAAGTCAAGATAACTGAGGAATGGCTGACTCCAGTTTCAACTTCCTTCTAACAAGAGCATAAAGGTGAATGGTGATTGAATGTAGGCAGCATAGACTCGATACACAAACTGGGACATCTCAGCGACACAGGAGCATCGACAGAGGCTCCATAGGGACTGGAAGCTTAACCAGTCGGTGGAGATAAACTCAGAGAAACGAGTACAGCTCCTAAAGTCAAACTATTAACCCAACCAATGGATGTGATATATAGTTCTCTGTTCGAAGGCAACACAACTCGACTGTTACCAAATATAACATATTTTCTTGTCCGGCTTTTTGTTTTTTTTGTTTTTTTGGACTTTTTCAAATATTTTGAAAAGCTTGAAAAAGAATAAAAGTGCTTTATAGTTACAGACTAGGAGGAGACGAGTGTCAAGGGGAAAACAAACTGGTTTCAAGCAACAGAACATACCTATGCTCAATGCAAGGACACATGTGTAGGATAGAAACACTCGGGGGAAAATCCCCTCCCAGTAAAAATAGGGAATCAAGCTGCAAAGGATATACAAAATGGCTCTGCGAGGCTAGATATGAGACAAGCTCAGGCTATATGGCTAATACTCAAAGTCATGGAAGTCGGCATAAGGCTCAATAAGGCAGGCAAAGCTCATGATAATGCAATTATAACTTGACATAAGGGAGTCCTCGGGAAACAGGCCAGTAAAAGATCAAGAGGAGTATGAGGCTCTTGCGAAATGTCATGGCGATACTATACAAGAAACTCCCACACCCTAAAGGACAAAGTGTCAGCATGGGTGCCAAATGCAAACAAGGAGCTAACTAGGGCACCCATGTAAGGTCGAACTCTAACATTCACATCATGTCACTTCTAAAACAACAAGAAGATTCCATGACAGGATAGAATGGGTTCGTACCTAAGGTTATAATGAAATAGTCATAAGGTCATGCAAAATGTAAATGGGGGTGAAAACTAACCTAAATGTCAGTTTAAACATCATACCTAAGATCGGCACAAACGGGTCAAAACAATGGTCGAAATGGAGCTCAAAACGGTTTCCTACATCATTATATTAGTCAAAAACGGCCCAAAAGGGTCTCTAATGGTTCAAAACTATAGAAAGGGGGTAAAAATTTTCAAAAAATTGAAAAATTTCTATAAATAGTAAAAAATTCAAAACATTATATATCATTTGAAATTTTTACCCAATTGAGCTCAAAACTTCAAACGCAAATTCAGGGAGTTTCGCCCGGCGGAATCCGACACCATTTTTTCCGGGTAACTTCCCATGCCCTCCTCTTCCATTTGCATGTAAATTTTTTGAAATTCCATGGTCAAAATCAATTTCTAGGCCATTTTAAGTTATGCGCTTTGGCCCACATGGAAATCAAGGATTTTTCCGCATATAGGACTGGCTATACGTGGAAAAATGGTTCAAAGTTGCATACATACACGGCTATTTTATAAACAGTCACGTATGCAGCCACGTTCAATGTTTTTTAAGATAAATAATGACCAAAACTCAATGTAAATGTGCAGGGTGGTTCTAGAATGGAGGGAGAGAGAACATGGGGATGTAGAAGAGGCTGTACGAGGCGATCTAATGGATCAACAAGCTCTTCATGCATGCAGGCTCTACAATTTTTGGTGTCTTGGGGGCTTAAGGGCCAAACCAAGACTGTTGTAGATGCTAGTAGACTACTGGGATCCTGACTCAAAGTCTTTCCAGATCGACGAGATGTCCCTCATCATAGAGGTGGAGGACATATACTTCATTATAGGATTGTCCCAATGGGGAGAAGTGGTGAACCTACATTCTCGTGGGACCAGAGGTGGCCTCACCATTGATGAGTATATTGATGTATACTATTATCCGGACACGGAGAAGTTTGGGAGTCAGATCGCAACAAAATCCATACATGTACTGGGCCTAAAGACCATACTACTGACACTCGGCAGGATAGCAGGGCTAGCCTCACTCCACCAGGCCTCACGACCTTTGATGTTCTATGCAATGGAGTGCATGAGATCCATAGTCTACGATTGGAGTACTGCGCTATTGAGTAACATGAAGCAACAGCTCAGTGACTGCAAGATGGAGAGGGTACGAAACTTCAGTTTCAGCAGTATACTGAGCATGTTATTCTTTGAGCGTGTTCTGGAACTTAGCACTAGAGTTTTGTTCCTCTTCACAGGGTTTGAGATCCAGCTCAACGATGTTGGGCAGATGCGATGCTCAGACTAGGTGGAGGTAGGGTGTCCAACCCCTATCCAGCTGATTTCTTTCCATGGTGGCGGCGACAAATAGTTTCCATCGATGATTACCCCTATGCGGGGATAGATTTTTGGGGAGATCCCAACATGCCTCTACCACCAGGATCAGCATACGGTGACATTGGTAACGAATCCCAACCCTCTTTTTAAGTTTTTTGAATTATTAAATTTTTTTTTTTTTTTTATATATAGACTCAAAAGACATGTTTTTTCATGACAACACATAGTGACATCCTATCATATATATGCAGATGTAGGACCATGGCGGCCTGACGGTTTCCCTCATCATAGATGGAGGGGACGAGGAGATGACATCATGGGTGTGGATGTGGAACGGATGCTCCAAAGCATCCACACAAACTTTGTGCGGCTGACACATATGGTACCGATGGCGTAAGTCGAGAACTTTCCCGAGGCCATGCAGTGTCAGGTGGTGGGTGTACCACGAGCATGGGTGTGGTTATTTCAACGGCTAGCTAGAGCGGTGGTGACTTTCCATGATCAGAACCCCCCTCCTCCTCCCCAAGCTTAGATACCTGGGAGTGATACATTTTTGTACTACCGTGTATTATATTTTGGTGGCTCGAAAGCCCCATTTTTGTATTATGACACTTATGTATTATCACATTTTGGATGTTTAATGAAATTTTTTTATGATGATCGATTTTATTTATTTACATGTGTAAAAATGTATGTTTGTGATGAGCTTATGATCTGTGAAACAAATGCCAATCTAACACATAGTTAGCATATGAGTCAGCAACTTGATTATAAATTCTTGGAACATGTATGTATGTTATGTTGTCAAAATGTTGTTCTAACAATCTCACACGTAAGAATCTTTGTAATAATGTTGGATCCCTAACATGATATAAGCCATTCAGCTGTGACACTATTAACTGCGAATCAAGACATACCTCAAGAGAGAGAACACCATGCGAAATGGTATCTCATAGAAGCTCGATAACGACACTATATTCAGCAACATTGTTTGAAGAGGGCCGTAAATATATGCCTCCTGAAGACAATACCTGACCCTTAGGAGTATAAATCACCCAAGCAGCAGATACTGAGTGTTGAGTGTAACAGCTAGCACCATTAGCGAATCCTATATGGATGGAAGACTCCATTGACATCTTCCATAAGAAAAGAAAGCTAATCAACAACCCGATCACCATAATAAAAACCTAACTATGAAAAATATTGTACAATAATATACAATAATCAGCCCTAGCTAAGAATCATGCATAGTACTTTTTAAGATAGAGCCCATTTCCAGGCTCCGCAAAGGCTATCCCCTCGTAATCTACTAGCTCATAGGTTCCCTTCTCTAACACACATTTGACAATGTAAGGACCATGCCCCATGGGGTTAAACTTTCCTGCCCCCAAGGGTTCTTTATCCTGATCCCACAAAAGGACCAAATCTCCTTCACTAAACTTCCTCAGATGAACAAAATGATCATACTGGACCTTAACGTGACGCTTATTTACTTCTAGAGCCACTAAGGCATCTCGGCACTGCTCATCAAGCTGCTCTAAGTGGACCAAACGTTCCTCCAATGGGGAAGTGTCTGGTAAGAACTCTATGGCTAGCTTCATTGAAGGGATTTCGCATTCAACCGGCAATACAGACTCCACTCCATGCACAAGCTGATATGGAGAAAAACCAGTGGTAGTCTTAACCACGGTTCTATAATCCCACAAAGCAGGATATAACATGATATGCTAGCTTGTCTTGCTTTGTGCGATGGTTCGTTGGAGAATGGACTTAAGTGATTTGTTCACTGCTTCAACCTGTCCATTCGCTTGAGGGTAATAAGAAGAGGAATGCTTCTGCTTATACCCTAACTTTGAGGCCAACTCTTCCATCATCCGATTTTGAACGTGCCTACCATGGTCAGTGACAAGCTCCTTCGGAATACAGAACCAAGTAATGATCTGGTTGAATACGAAATGCATGACTATCTCACCGTCGGATTTAACCGTGGGCATAGCCTCAACCCATTTCATGAAATAGTCAGTGGCCACTATAATATGATGATGCCCCCTAGCTGAAATTGGGTTGCAATCCATGAAATCAAGCCCCCACTTAGTGAAGGGACCAGCGGTGATAATCGGATGTAATGGGGCAGGATGTGAGCGCATATTTCGTGCAAACACCTGGCAAGGGTGGCACTTCTTGACCGCATTGACACCATCTTAAAAGATCGATGGCCGGAAATAACCCGCTCTCAAGATTTTTTGGGCTGTAGAAAGCCCAGATAAATGACCACCATACACCCCTCCATGGCAATCATTCAGCACAAGCTCAGCCTCCTCATGAGTTAAACAATGACGTAAAATGGAATCTACCCCACATCGATACAATGTGTTATCCACTATAAGGTAGTTCTTAGATACGTGACGTAACCATCATCGTTCATCCAGTTAAAGGTGAGTAGGGACCTTCAATGTTTGTAAATATATGATGATATCTCTATACCATGGATCCAAAGTTGAGATCAATAAAATGTGCTCATCGACAAACGTATCTTCACAAACTTCCTCCTCCTCCTCGCTTGGGAAATCAGATATAAGCTCCACAAAAAGTAACGATTTTTTTGATTTTGCTAAAACAAACTCGAGATCGAATTCTTGCAAGATGACAATCCATTTATTATACTTTCTCCATATCATCCTTCTAGTGAGGATGAACTGAAATGGATTGACATGGGCCACCACCAAGGTCTGGCGAAGGAGAATATAGTGTCTCAATATTTGAACCGCATGAACGGTAGCTAAGGCAAGTTTCTCCACATGGGAATAATGGATCTCCGCATCTATAAGGTTTTGGCTCAAATAATATACGACATGCTCATGGAGCTCCTCATCCTCTTGAACCAAAACCATACCAATCATCTCCATGGACGCGGCCACATAAAGCAAAAAGTCACGGCTATAGTTGGGTGGACTAATCACGGGGGCCGATGCTAAGGATCGTTTAAGTGCATCAAAGGACTCTTGGGATTGCTCATCCCAACAAAAGGTAGTGTCCTTCAAAAGACACATAAAGCCTCTAGTCAAATTGGAAAAATTAACCATGAATCTCCACAAGAAATTTTCCATGCCTTGCAAACATTGAAGATATCTAATGTTTCTCGGGGGAGACAATTGAAGTATTGCCTCAACCTTTAAGGGATCGACTCTTATACCCTCCCTAGAGACAATGAACCCTAATAAGTGACCAGACTTCACGCAAAAGATGCATTTATGAGGATTTAACCTAACCAAATAATGGCGACATCTTTCAAACACTAAATAATATCAAATGGTAGGAATGACGCATCCTCTAACGAGAATGAGCAACAAAATCATCCAAAAAAACTTCAATAATCGATTTGAGATCATGGAAGATCAAGGTCATAGCCTTCTGAAATGTGGCTCCAGCATTTTTAAGGCCGAAAGGCATATTTTGATATGCAAAAGTACCCGAAGGACAAATAAATGTTGTTTTATGTTGGTCCTTGGGTTTGATCTATATATGATTGTATCCAGAAAAGCCTTCCATAAAGGAAAATGCCTCGCTTCCCGCACACTCATCCAAAATTTGATCAATAAATGGTGTGGGAAAATTATCCTTATGATAGGCACGATTCAAGTCACAGAAATTAGTACATATACGGATTGCTCCCTGTGTCTTATCAACCGGAACGGGGTTTTGAAACCCACTCCGTCAAGGGAATAGGATAGATAAAACCAGCATTTAACAACTTTTCTATCTCATCCTTAATCGTGGGTGCTTTTCTAGGATTCACCACACGCAAGCGTTGTCGAACAGGATTGGCATTGGGATAAGTTTTAATTTCATGTTCAACAATGCGAGGGTCGATACCTGGCATTTCCTTGTATGAGCAAGCAAAGACATCATGAAAATCTTTAAGCAGATCGGTATACTCTTCAATCTCGGCATGGGAACATTATGCCCCAATATAGACATTCTCAATATTGCCAGGATCACGAGAGATATTGATAGGGATGGTAGGAGATATATTCGGCATGTTTCCATCATCCATCACACCTGGAGAGCTCAATGGAACCACTGGACTACAAATTCTCTCACTAAGAATCTCCCTAATGTCTTCACACTCCAAACGATCAAGCTCAGGAAGAAAATAAGATCTATGATGTAACTCTTCCCAAGGTGGCTCAACCCTAGACATGGCCTCAATAATAGCTTCATCTGATGGAAAAACACTATCAAGGAAATCATGTGCATGAGAAGACTTAACTACCCATGCAGGCAGCACATATGTTGAAATATTGTAACTTCGAAGAATATTCTATATGTATTTCTTTGTGGTCCCTGATGGTCCTATCGGGAGAACCACTTGTATTACTTTGTACCCCGATGCTCGTAATCGAAAGAACTAATAAGATTCATGAGGCAGTCCCCTCTAATTATAAAGGTGGGTCATTAGCACCCCAGTGTGGTTACTTGAGCCTACATGTGTAACTCGAGCCTACATGATTAACTCGAGCCTACATGACAGATGAGTTAACTTAAGTGAACGGATGAATATAAATAGAGGTGTAGTGCTCCTCATTTGTAACACACACTCTCACTTGAGTAGCGCACTTGTGGAGGAGAGAAGTAGCTGGAGAAGGAGGAGGATCAGGTTTTTGATCTCCTTGTTGGTTTTACCTTTTTACCTTTTTGGGGCATCTATATTGAGGAATCTTTTGCTGGGTTTTCCTAGGATAAATCTGTGTTGTTCTTGTGATACTGTTTCTTTCAGTGATCCTGTTTATATGCTTTTGTTATGAAAAATGAAATGATATACTGATGTCTTAGCTAAGCATATGAAAATTCAACATGGTATCAGAGCTAACTTGAATAGGACAGCTTTCACAAGATATAGAAGCTATGGATTCTTACTTTTTGGTTCTCTCTCCATAATCAATCAGCAAAAGAAGGCTAGGCTAACTCTCCATTGAAGGGTGCATCTTTCTGCTGAAGCGGAATTCGATTTCGAGCATTTTCAGTTTTCGGTGCGGGAAATTAGGGATTATTACTGAAGAGGAATTTTTGAGTGAGCCTAGCATAGGATTTCTCTCCTCATCAAAATTGAAGTTTAGAGACCTGGATCAATATTTTTGGTTGGGTGAAACTCCGAAAAAGTCAAACCCTAGTTTGATCCCGAGCTAGAAAAACCCTAAATACTAAAAATGCTACGTTTTGGTACATTTTCTATATACAAATATTGGCAAAGGATCAGGAGCTGAAAATTGCAAATGCTGAAGATAAAACCTTGATGTACACTATGTCCAAAATTCAGCCTCAGATTCGCTATATTCTGGGAGATATGATCCTTCAAAGTTAGGGTTCTAGCCTCCTCTAGAATTCATCCTTAAACAAGACACCTGGGGAAACTTTCTATAGCGTGGGCTACAGAGGTCCAAATGAAATTCCTGAAGATTATCCAGAAATAGAACGGACTTTAATTTCTGTGGTCCTAATTTCAGAACTAGAAGATGAAACAATGATACGTGGCAGGCTGTACAACTTTGCTATTCTGAACAGTCCTGAAACAGGTCACCTTGGGAAAATGATCATAAATCCCAATTGGTGAAACAAATTCTGACAAAACCTATGGTTTTGGATTAGGGACATGAATGGTTACCTTAGTACGAAATTTTAGACACATAGGAGCTATAACAGAAGCAGTGACAGGCATTTCTGTAGAAGAAATTGGAAAACTAGGGCTTCCTATTCCGAGAGCTTTCCTCCACTGTTTTCAGAAAAGGAGTACATTGGATAGCTCCATTTGAAGAGATCTATCTTTCTATCCAATCAGATCTAAAAGATTCCAATTTTTTAAAATTAGGGTTTCTCTGACAAACCCTAGATCAGCGAGATCCGAAAGTAGGACGGACACCTCAAATCGATAAGATCTAATCTTTTGCTATTTGAATTTGAGGTTCTCATTTCAAAGTGATATATCACATCAACTTGTTGATAAGCTTCGTGAAGTTGACAACTTCCAAGCATTGAAGTATTTGATCTCTCTGAAGAAAATGAATTGGACACCTACATGAGTAAAGAGGCCCCAGTTCCATACGGAGATGAGGCTCAAAGCCTTACACAAGAAGAACTTGATCAAGGCCAAGA
>LPNX010018493.1:391691-436659 GCA_001517045.1 Pseudotsuga menziesii | reverse complement strand
TTAGCCTAGTTCATGTGTCCCACCTTGTGCAAGTTGTCTTTTACCTATCCATAGTGGTCAAAATTGCCTCATTTGACTCATGTAGCACATGGTAAATCCCAAGGAATCAAATCTTCTTTATTCCTGGCCTCCTAGGTTCCCTTCTGCTTTTTCTGCTTTATTCCCTGCTTTTTCAGTGTTTTAAGGCAAATAGAAAAGCTAGACTAGGTGAGGTGAACTAGTTTTTTGTCCTCTTCATCCTCCACTCTTTTCTCCATGCAAAAGCATGTATGATTTTCCATTCCACCACTCTTTATCTTGCCTAAGCCATTTTTCTAATTCGTGAGCTCCATGACAGATTTGGGATCAGCTTTTTACACCTATGGGGGATTGACTTATTTTTAGTAAGCCTGCTTTATGCTAGATTCGAATTGCTCCTCATGAATTCAAATCCCTGATGTATGTTATTTATTCAGAAACCTATGTTATTACAGGGTTGGCTATTGTACACTGATTTAATACAGTTTAGTGTTCAGCTCCAATTTTCAGCCTCTTTTGTGAGTGATTTTGCATGATCAATTGTTAATTGTTGTGAGTAAAATTAATCTATCACCTGGTTCAATTTCCACACATTCTCAACTGGTGAACTTCCACATAGATAGGAATTTCTTATTCCAATCCTATTTAGATAGGATGTTCTTATTTTTCAATGAAGAAAACCTGCAATTTTAATAAATATTGTTTACCTCAGAAATTTGTAATAACACTTTCAACTACATGAAAATTATAATGGTAGACATATATAGAGTGATGTTTCAGAGTAAGCTTCCCAGATTTTTTCCAGAAATGGAGGAAATGTTGCAGTTTGCTCCAGACATAAAGGTTAGGGATTGGTTTTTGCTAAGGCAACACACGATTATAAAAGTCTATGGTTTTTCTCATGAACCATATATTCTACCAGCATTCCTAACACCGAGAATATTTTCCCTGGATTTCATCAGGTGAAACTTGATTATGGAGAATGAACATTTCATAAATTTCATAAAGGCTTATGACATCAAGTTTCCTTTAAAGGTGGGCCCATTCGTCAGTAAGAATAAAGTTGCTCTCCATTTGATTGAGGGTCTATTGTGAGATATGAATTTTATGAAGGCCACTAAGGTTAACTATGATCTACATCATATCATCTCTCAGAGGAGGTAGCAGAATAAGAATAAAGCATTTGAACATCAGGAAGTACATGGATTAGCTGAAAGGGCTAATTTGATGGATTATCCGTTAGATGTTAGGATACAAATAGTATAGAAGTAAATCCATATGATTTATTGAAAACAATAGCAATGACAGTGCCAAATCCAAGTAAGATTGAAATAGCATGTAAAAGAATCCATTCAGAGACTATGGAGGTTGAAGAAGAAGAATCGGAAACATCAAAGTGGTATAAAAATGAGTCAGAGAAAGAGTTAGTTGAAGTGGGAAGTAAGAAAATGAAGGGAAAATTCCAAGGTCCTACCTTTGAAGTTCAAGAGTACAATTTTTCAGAAACATAGGAGGGATCAAGTGATAATATTAAGTCTAGGAGTGAGTTATATGCAGCATATGGTTAAGATAAGAATGTTTCCTCTGAAAATTCATTGAAGCTATATCCTAAAGTGAGGGAAATTTCTGATAAATAGGTTTAATTAGTCAGTGTAAAGGATCATGCAAAGAATAATTTGAATCTGGCATTAGCTACCCAGAAAAAATTTACAGAAATGAGGTTGAATCTGCAGAATTTATCTACACAAATAGACTGGGGAATTTATCTATACTGACCTCATGAAATATACTTTGAAAGTTTCAAAGTTACAGACTACAATTTCTATAATAGTGAATCAATTGAGACACGAAAATATGGAGAATAAAGTTGATCAACAAAAAATATAAAAGCTTCAAAGTGACCTGTTAGCTATGGATAGTAAGTTGGACAAAGGCCAAGAAACTAAGAAAATTTTGGATGAAAAGGAGAACACTATCTAGCATTTAAAAATGAAATTGAAAATTCCAGCAACTTAGCTAATTCAGGCTTCTAAATTAACAGAGTTGGAGAAGAAGAAAAAGTCATTATCTCAGGAGCTAAATGATTGTAAGGTAAATTTGTTGAATCTTATTGGATAACAAAGCCAATGGGAAAAGGAAAAAGGTTTCCTTGCTGCTAAAATAGATTTTCTAAATGAAAACTAGTTGGATTTGGAAAAAAGAAATAGAAGAGAGGACTAAAATGGAACCAATATAGAAAAAATAGCCAAGTACATAAACAAACATTGAATCCATTGTTCAGGCTATGTCATAGGTTAGCTTGAGAGATAAAGAGAGAGTGATCCTGAAAGCAAAAAATCAGAACTTGGCTGAAATAGTTAAAAAGAAGGAAGAAGGAACAAAACTCTTTGAAAATAAGAATGAGTTGCTAGATAGAAATGATAAATTGGTAAAACAACTAGCATTTCAGTTGCAAGGTGTCAAGCATCTCCTTTGGGACATGATTATTACTAAAGCAACTAATATGAGACCTTATCTAAATTTTATCAAAGATAAGGAAATGGTAATTAATGCAGCAACATGGAGTTGTATAGCTGTAAAAGAGGCTTTAGACATAAAACCAACAGATACAACTAGACATACAATAAAATTCCTTAACACTTTATCTGGAGAGGATTTTAGAATAATGGGCATCAAGGAAAAAATTGTAGTGATCAGTTGGGCTAGGAAGGTTGTGGTGAAGCATCAACATATTGAGACAGTCCAAGAAAAGGAAGATATAATGTTTCATCATGTGAAATATTTCAAAGGCATATTTGTTGAATTCTTTCAGAAGAGGTTGCCTCCTTTTTGGGATGAATATGGAAAGCTAATTTCTCAATTAGAATATCAAGCGTTATTGGTTAGATATAGGCTAAGTCATAAGAAGTTTGAGGACATGACTCGGTCCTTATATGGAAAGGTCATAATTTGACAAGTTGAAAATACATTTTGAGTTGGTAAATGCATTTAGAGGAATTTGTGCTCAACTCCCACCTATTTCTTACATAGATCATGTGGGGTTGAGAGTATTGTAAAAGGAGGTGGAAAGTCTAGAGCTTCCATTTGGAGATTCAAGGTGGAAGACTATCGAAAAATTCAGAAAAATGAAATACAAATTTCATAAATGAAGAATTTCATTTCAAGGCCCGGGATATAAGGATGACAAGGATTGTTTTATAATAAAGTTAAAGTTTTTCTAAGTAGTTAAGGAGATTAGTTTGTTAAGTTATGGGACAGATGTAACCAGGAAGATACAAATGCCCTTTTTTAGAATGTAGGTAGTTATCATCTCGAGGAGCAAACACTAATCTATAAAAGCATGATTTTGTAATGTAATGAGGGTTGGAAGCCATGATAAAAACTCATTTTGTAAGAGAGATTTCAAGATTAATAAAAAAGTTTCAGAGCCAAGCAAGTTTTTCGACCAGCGATTCTCATGTTGTTCTTTTTACATTCGGTACCATCTTTTCTTTATGTAATGTGTTTCTTGTTATTCCTTTCCATGTTGTTGTCTTTCATGCTTGAATAAATGTATATTGAATCAGAATTTATAACCATATGCTCCGGTTATTTGATTTCAAGTATCTACAAAACAAATTCTTCTAAAGTTAATATTGGATTCATCTTTTTGGTGCCCATATTAATGGTCTATTCATTTTTCCTCTCTACCACCAGATAATCAATAAATTGACTGTAAAAGAGTAACTATCCCACCTCTATAAAGAATTCCATTGCAAAGCACTGACATTGATTGTAACTCATGTTTTGAATCCAGTCCTAATGATATCCACTTGATTCAGCCATCACAACTATTAAACTTGTTTCTTTAAAAGGTATAACTGACCTTTGTATTTATTTATTGAGAGATCCCTCTCTGGTAGGAAAGAAGCAATATTTTCTCCTAAAGTTTGGTTCATTAGGTTACCTTGGAATTATCCTTCCACAGCCAAAGGATAAAAATTCGAGTGATAACACCTACATTCATGAACTTAGTTTAGACCATAGTCACTAAAATAATCCTAGAGTGTTCCTTTTGATACCTTTCAAGTCCTCTCTCAGCACGAACCTTCCTTTATTCGTAACAAATCTCTACTAGCCTTGATATCTAAATTTACCCCTCACAAGGGTTACCGATCCTACCACGAGATATACTTCATCAATGGGACCTAGTATTCTATAATTATGGTCACCCCTTCTATATTTAGCTTCATTATTTTCACTAGACCTTCCCCAATAAAATTAACACCCTTGACAGTGGAGGTCTCAAAATATATTTATATTTCACCTGCAGCATGAAGATCAAAATTTTAGAACAATTGAGAGTTTTAATATCTCATTTGACCACTGCTTCCACAAAGAAATAAATGTTTGAAGATAAAGGTTGCGCTAAAGTGGCTAATTACATGACCAGTTAAGGGCCAAAACCTAGTTCCCATAACTCATACAGTGGAAAAAATTCCTAACATGGGTATTGAATGTCCTGGAGATATTGAAAAATCAAGTTTGGTGACTAAAAAACTAAGTAAAGTGGGTTCTTTGAAGAAAATAATAAAAAATATCCATAAAGATTAATCCACATTCATGGTTAAGTTATTGGGTGCAAAATCCCCCATTCTATATAAGAAAGGCATATGAGGTGAATTAGAGGAGACAAATTGAAGAGTAAAGGCATGTTGGAGGAATTGAGGTCTAGAAATGACTTTTCTACTACAAATATTTTTGAGCATCGAAGGCATGGATGGTAAAGGAGTAGGTCTAGGCTATGGATAAGGAAGGAACTTTCAAGGGTCGTAAGTATTTCTCCATGTTCATCTATTATGAGTTAATTCATTTTTCTTCCCAATTCTTGTTCAATGTTTTCCCTTCAATTTTATGTTGATATAGAATTGGTAGGCAATTAGATCTAACTTATATTTCATAAAGATAGTTTGGTAGGATAGTAGGAAGGATTTTGTGGTGATATTTGCAGGTGTAAAGGAGATTCAAGGAGCTATATGGCCATACATCAAGGAACTCCATCAAAATTCAAGGCTACAAGAGCTATTCTCCTCTCTTCCTTCATGTTATAACTCAAAATGGCACTTCCACATTCGAGTAATGACACAAAAGGGAATTATTGATAGAAGTAGCCATAACTTTAAAAGAGGTTTGGACCATTGATAAACATTGTTAACTCTAGTATCAACATTTTTTTCATATGAATTCACCTTGAATACGCGAGTTTCCTTATAACAACTCGTGTACCATACATGAATTTCCCACAACAAACACACGTATTTCATTAGAATTCGTTAAAAATATAAATATAAATAATCATGGGGAAGTTGGGTTCAGTTTAACAACCACCCTAACTCCCTAACTATCCTAGCCTCACAACCCTTCCTCATAAAAAACTATAAAAAGAGGAGGAGGTATAGAGGAGATGGGGACCAATTGGGGAGAAACATTATGCTTGAGAATTTACATTGAGGAGAGAAGAAATAGGGATCCATTATAGGTTTCCAAAGAATCTTGATCAAGCAGAGGATATGTAATGTTTCCAGAAACTCTATCAATAAATAATGCATTTTCCTTCCATCAATGTTTAAGTCATACTTCAATCGATTTTGGGTATTGATCTAATTTGTTCTTTGATTTAAATCACAATCATTATATATGTTCATATCTCATATGTTATAACAGTTGAAGGTTCTTTGATGAATTCTATTTCTTTGTTGTAGGTGCTAGAGATTGGGAGAAAAGGAACATTTGGGAAAACATACCAAGCTAGGATCGACCTTAAAAATAAGGTGCACATATTTTTTCTCTTCTGCTTTAATATATGCTTGTAAAACCTTAATTGTATGTAAGTAAACCCTTAGTATGTTGGTGGCCTGAAACAAAAACCATATGATATATTCCCTAACAATAGAATTGAAAACTCTGTTGGGGAGTTTCATTTGTTTTAGGGTCTCTTTGATTGATTTTTCTTTCCAATTTTGTCATTCTTGGTCCTATGTGTGGCTTGAATTTATAAATATTTAGTCAGTCCAAGTTGAATGCTTGATATTTTAGGTCCATTTTTATTCCTTTTGAAAACAAAATGAGGAATCCGGGGGTAGAACATACTTACAATCTCATATTCTAAGAGAATATGTGGATTTTCCATAGTAAAATTCAATATGGTATGCAGAATGATCACTAAACACTCACACATTTCTTGTAGATGGATGTTTAAAATATAGGGTTCATTTCCTCTAAATCTACTTTTGGATATATGGATTCTTCTCGGTCTTTATCTAGAGTTTGCATTGGTCTATCACTTGTATAAGTATCTGTTTGTTTGTATTGTAAGCCTCTTTTAATAGGTTAGGTTGGATTTTTCTATAGGACTCACTGGGTCTCTCCTATTGGAATGTACTTGGTAGGAGTGTAGGTAGACTCTGAGTTTTTAATTCATGTTGACACTTAGTTCCACTTACATTATAGGTGCTTGAGTAGTGTTGATGCCTGGAAAAATCCCAGGTACCAAGCAGTAGGGATTCTCCTCGATGACGAATCCCAATTAGATCATACATTGTTTGTTGTGGGGAATCCGTTTGGTTCACGGTTACAGATACTGTAGATTAAGTTCTTTAATCTTTTACTGGTTACGACCCACTCCACTAGTTATAAGGTTTTTATTTAAATAATGTTATGTAGGTGCCTATGCTAAATGCAGGTCTAATCTAGATATAAAACTAAACTATTATATCCTCGGAAAAGGATAAAATTTAGAGTTCAGAGTAATATACAATCAATTCTCAGAAAGTTCTAACAGATAGTCATACCAACACAATAATCACATTCACAGCATAAAGAATACTAGAGGTATCTCTAATATAGTTAAACCATTTATTACCCTGTCAACACAGACATTTATACAGACATCAAACATTCATGACCATGGAAATAGTTCCAAGAGGTTAGAACAATCTCATTGTATGATGTATAGAAGCAAGAAGAAATAGTCCTATAGTATGCATTCCAAACATTCTGATTAAATCTCTGCGTAGGCGCTTTGTTCCATCAAAATGATCCTTCTTATTAGAAATAAGGTAGCTCTTTAATAAAAATATTCCATAATTCTCTCACTAGCCAAAAGTCATTTCTTGGTCCCCTACACCTCTTATTTATAGTTTCCTGGGCTCCCAAGTTTGACCTCAAAACAGAGCCAAATTCAGTTACAGAAATCCTAAAAAAATTCGTTCTGGAAGATTCACCATGATCACAAAAACAAATCGGGAAAAAACACTAGAACGCGCGTGGAAGATCAGTTTTGGAAACTTAACAATAGGGAATCAGGACTGCTCACTGAAAATGACAGTTAGAACCTATCCTGTCAGTCTGCAATGGTTTTCTTCATATTTTCATCATCACACAATGAAATCCCTTACAACCATCGATCAAGACTATATATTCATCTAGACCATCCATTGATGTAGCCTTTAGCCAATTTCACAATCACCCATTGTAGCTTGGTGAACCATAGTACTTGCAATAAATAAAAAGAACATCATGAGAGATATGTCTGTTCTTGAAGCAACAATATTCTATCAATGGAGACCATAACTAATCACTGTATTTTCAATTGTAAGTTTATTGATCTATGTCGTCTATCTAAACAGAACAAAAACATGACGATTAGCGCCCTGTTAAGAAAGCAAATTATTCAGTTTAAGATTTGAGATAAATATTTCTTAGTTTCCCCAACGATTCACAGTAAAAAACAAAATAGAGGTTGAACAACTCAGATCATCTCAAAGATGGATCAGGTCTGATCTAAAACATTATATCCTGCAACCCTGATAGCTCCTTTCATCCCTTTTTTGGCTGTTGATTTTTTTCCCCTTTTATGCTCCTTTCATTTCTGCCCTTTTCCACCTTTCCTCTAGTGAAAATTGGAAGTTGGGTTCTCCAATTTTTTATGAAGTTTAAACTTTAACTTTTTGCTCCTGCATTTCCGCTTCCACTTTTTCGCTTCCGTGACTTGGATTTCCATGACAACCTTTCCGCATTGTCGATCTATATGGGAGATTCTGTACTGTTGATCTATGCAGAAATAGGAAATTGAAAAGTCAAAATTTTCTGAACTTAAACTTTAACATTTTTTCCGCCGCCTATCCGCGTCTACCCTTCCGAAAAGCAAAAATTGAAAGCGGGCTTGCCAATGTGTTCGAAATTTAAACTCAATCCTTCCGCTTTCGCATTTCCACCTCTACATTTGTGATTCTTTCTGATCCATTGATCATTTCAAAAGCTTTCTAAATCATCGATCTATGTGGAAGTCAGAAATCAGATTTGTAACCTTTTCATAAGAGAAAATTTCATCTTTGGCTTCTGCCTTTTGCGGAAAGCAAAAACCGAAAGCCAGATCATCCAATTTTTTCGAAGTTCAAACTTTAACTCTTTGACTCTGCACTTTTTCTCCCTCCATTTCTTGACCATTGTATCTATGATCAGAGCGATTCTCAAACGTTGATCTTAACTTAGAGCAGAACTTTCAAATAAGGCTTGTTTCCAAAGTCGCTCCTAAGGATTTCTTACCAAAAGACAACTTAGGCCTAGGAACATATTTATGTTCAAGATTTTAGGAAAGAATAGGTATGTAGGGAGGCTTATATGATTTGGAAAACAAGGGAAAGAGTGATTTCAAAAAAAAAATGTAAGGAGGGGCCCCAAAATGCAAAAAAAAATTTCAGAAGCAGTTGCAGCAGCAACAATTGGCGACTAGTTGGTGAACATAGATCTCTGAAAAAACCTTCTTTGAACAACAAGATTCCCATATGGTACCTCACTGTGAATGTTCAATGATTATTTAACTATATTTCCTGAGACTTATTTAAACCAGATGTATTCATTGGATGCAACTCTCAAGTGTCACATTTGAAACCATTTCTTTGGAATTAAGGTAACCAAGAGTTCAGTGTCTCTATAACTCTCCTAGGGCCAGAGTATGAAGTTCATTTTACCCCTTTTCTTAAATTTTAAATAGATAAGACTCCACAGGATCGTAACAGAGTAATATAGATGCACTCATTTGTTCCTCATTCCCATTCTTTTAGCATTCCTTTGATGCTTTCATTATCACTGAAAAAGTCTTCTGAGTCTGCCTTGATTTCTTATTTTACTTTAAGAATTTGGTACAAGTTCTTCCATCCACAATGTCCTTTTTTGTGAGTGATTTTTTTTTCTCATCATGCTCACAGATGGAGAAGAACCTATTGATATTTGTTGTTTTGGAAACCCTTTTGGTCTGATGATTTATTTCTTCAACATCATTTCTTTTACTGAAGACTGAATATTTTGGAAAATTGGATTTTTCAATCTAAACCTTTTGGCTTCTTTGATTTGTATCAATGGGATTATTTTGAATACCATACACCCATCAGACCTTATTCCTTTCCATGGGTCCATCATGACATGCTTCCTGAGATAGGTATTAATGTGAGAATGGATGAAACCCCAAGATAGTACTCCATACCCCATGTGTTTTTTGGTTATTTCACAAGGGTTATAATGATTCAAAAGTGAGCTTGAAGGCTAGCTTCCCTTTCCATCATCTGTCAACAGTAAAAGAATCTCATTATGATCAAAATTTATCATTTTTATTTCCCATAAGCCATTCCTAATAAGTTTTTGAGTTTAATTAGATCCCTATACTTCCTAACACCAAAAATTGAGTTGGTTTATTAAAGCAAAAAAAATAAGTCTATGAAATAAGGTGAAACAAATAGGAAAACAAACAACTGGAAAACAAAATTAATAATAGCAAGTTTATTTATGTACAAAGGGTTCCTAGGACTATAAGTCACAAGCAATGTTTGAGACAAAGGTCATTTATAGGAATATTTTCTTCCTATCCTTGTAAATCTTACAATTTGTAAGTTGCAGGGCCCAATTTTTTAGTGACTAGGTAAGGGCCAATCCATAAAAGTTGGAACTTCGCATGTTTTCCCTTTTTTGCATGAGGATCATCCCATTTCAAAACTGGGTCTCCTATATCAAAGTTTTGTATACCATATTTTATCTTGTCGAAATGATGCCCTGATGTTGGTTGAAATTATCTTTATCCTTTTGCCAGTGTTCCTCTAGTTTTAACAAAGTATAAATTCGTGCTTGTAAGACTTCACTACTGGAACCCCTTGAGGCTTGAGCTAACTATGAATATGGGAGAAGAATGTTTGTGGGAAATATAGTTTCTTTTCCATATACCGGAGTATAGGGAGAAATTCCTAAAGAATTATTTGAGTGACCCTATCTTCCCATAGTGCATTTGGAAGGGTTGAGTGCCAATTTCTCTTATTTTCAATAATGGTTTTCTTCAAAATTCAGATAAGATTCTTATCTGTCGATTCCACTAAACCATTTCCCCGAGGATAATGATTAGCTGAGTAATGAAACTTAATTCCATTTACATAAGAAAAATCAGTTATTTTAACAGATGAGAAATAAGATGCATTATCAAAAACAAGGGAAATCAGAACTCCAAACCTTGTCATAATGTTCTCTTGCGGGAAATCAATGACATCATCTTTGTTCACTTTGCGCAATGGAATCACTTCCACCCATCATGTGAAATAATCAGNATCGATGTTGTAATGAAGAATTCAAATTGATTTCCCCAATAACATCTATGCCCCACTGTTCAAACGACTCTGAAATAGTAACAGGTTGTAATGGTCCCGCCGCTTTTGCCAATTTTCCACCACTCCTCTCACATACATCACACTTTCTTGCATAGGCATGAGCATCTTTAAACAAAATTGTCCTATAATATCTAGCTCTAAGTGTCTTGTGAGCTATGGTATCCCCAAAATAATGTCCACCTGCTGGTCCATCATGTAATTCTTTGACTATTTTGGAGGCATCCTCTCTTTCTAGGCATCTAAGAAAAACTCCATCTTAAATTTTTCTGAAAATAACTCCATCCATTACTTGATATGGGGAATAATTCAACTAAAGTGCCCTTATCTTCTTGTCCTTGTTGAATATAGTACACTAGATCTCTGTACCAAGAATCGGGAGTAGTGAAGATAGGACACATATCAATCAAATTCACTCCAGCTTCATTCTCCCAAACATGATCTTTATCATTTTGATTATCTTCTATAAACTTGCACAACCCTTGACCTTTGATGATGATAGCTGATTTGAATTCTAGGTCATACTCCTGCAAGGTAGTCACCCAATTCCCTCTTCACTCACCAAGTTCCTTTTGCAAAAAAGAGACCTAACAGTTGGGTGAGGAACTACAACTTTTGTTCTAATTTTTAGAATATAGGGTCTGATATGTTTTGCTTCCTTGAAGACTGCATATGCTTGTTTGTCCACGACTGGTAATTCAATTCAGCCCCATTGTATCCCAGTACTCATGAATGATATTGGGTATTCGTCTCCCAATTCTCCTTTCCGTGTAAGCACTACTACAAGAGAGTTCTCTGAAGAAAAGATTTATAAAATAAAGTCCTTTTCAAATTTTGGACTCTTCAAAGAAGGTTCTTGAGCTATTGTTGCTTTGATATATTTAAAGGAAACTTTCTCAATGTCACTCCACTTAAACTGTACACTTTGCTTCATCATTTGCTGTAGAGGTTTCACAATTTGAGCAAAATCAAGGAGAAACCTCCGAACAAAATTTATTGTTCCCATAAATGATTGCATAGATTTCCTATTATGGGGAATAGGAATCTAAGTTATAGCCTTAACTCTTTCTTGATCTATTGAGATTCCCTTCTTTGATATGATGTGTCCCAATAATTTCCCTTCAAGAACTGCAAATATACTTTTCTTTCGGTTTAGAGATATACAATATTTTCTACAACGGTCAAAAATTTGTTTCAAGTGAAAAACAATGGTATTCCCTTCTCTTGGAGAAGACTGTTACATCATCTAAGTACACTACTACACAGTGGCCACTTAAAACTCTAAATGAAATGTCCATGGCCCTCTGAAATGTGGCTCCAGTGTTCATGAGACCAAAAGGCATTATTTTATAAGAGAATGTTCCCCACTTTGTACGTGTTGATGTAATTGTAACTTCAGAATGTATTCACTTGTATTTCTTATGTATTGTACCCCAATGTTTATTCTAGGATGTGTCTGTAATGTAATTGAGTCATGTCATGCCCCGATGTTCCTATCAGGAGTTTCTATAATGTAAACAAGTCATGTCAGGTCAATGTGGGTAACCCTCCTATTGTTCAAGGGTTAAAGTCCCAATAGTTTCTAGGCACTAGGGTTATTAGAATCTCCTAGAGAAGTTGGCCCTAGTAGGGTTTTGTCAAGTCAAGAATTAGTATAAATAGAGAGCTATCCTCTCTATTTAACACACAATCACTCACACTCAGTTGTAGTGCATAGCTGAGGAAGAAGAATACACTTGGGCTAGGAAGAAAGAGGTTGCTGCTATCGGGAGATCATCTTATTGTTTTTGGGTTTTACTTTTGGTGTTGATTCTATCTCTAAGGAAGTTGCGAGGTTTTCTCCATTTATGGTTTCCCCGAGGAAAAACACTGTGTTCATTGTCTCTTATGTTTGATTTTTGTGCTTTTTATTCTCTTAGTTAAATATCCTAATATAATGTTAGCTTAATGTTAAAAATATAACATGGTATCAGAGATAACCTGAGAAGAAGACACTGTGCAACTATGGGAACTAGGGATTCTTACTTTGTGAATCTCTCTCCATAGATTTTCAGAAAAAGAAGGTTGGAATAACTCTCCTCCCTAGGGTGCATCTTTCTATCGAAGCAGAATCCAATTCTGGGGTTTTTCAGTTTTGGACCCGACACTACTACCAAAAATTAGGGCTTTCCGCAGAAGTGGTGTTTTTTAGTGAGCCCAGGTCTGGATTGATCTCCTCCCCAAAATCAAAGTTTAGAGATCAATATCAAATAATTTGGTTGGATAAAACTCCAGAAAATCCAAACCCTAATCTGCTCCTGAACCAGCACTACAGAAATTCAGCTCCAAATCGAAATCCGACATCTTGACCTGGTAAGATCTAAATCTTTTGTATTTCCATTTGAGGTTCTCAGTTTATATGTCTCATCATACCAAGATTGATGAAAATCTTGAGGGAGCTGATAACTTCCGAGCATGGAAGTATAGGATCTCTTTGGTCCTAGAAGAAAATGAGTTGAACTCCTACATCCATGAGGAGGTTCCAGTTCCAAAGGAAGATGAGGCTAAGGCCTTACATAAGAAGAAGTTGGTTATGGAAAAGAGGATTATTGCTGATTCAATCAAAGATAACCTTATACCACAGGTATCCTCCCTCAAGACACCTAAAACTATGTTTGATGCCCCAACCAAAATGTTTGAAGGGAAGAACATAAACTAAAAGATGACTCTAAGGATCCAGTTGAAGAATGTAAAGACCCAGAATGAGGAGACCATCCAGTCTTACTTCACAAGGGTCTCCCAGATTAAAGAACAACTTGAAGTAGTGTATGAATAAGTGGAAAATGTAGAAATTGTGATGACAACCTTGAATGGTCTCCCTAGGTCATGGGATTCTTTCATCCAAGGAATCTGTGCTAGGAAGAAGCTAATCAAGTTCAGTAGACTGTGGGAAGAATGTTCACAAGAAGAAGCTCGAATAGTAGCTTGAGAAAAAAATATGGGAAGTGAATATCAATCTCTCTTAGTACACTCCAAGAAAGGAAGAAGGGAAAATCATCATCACCAAGGTAAGCATTCTCATCAAAAAATTTATTTTGTAAGAAGGGATCCATCCAAACTCGGATGTTATACATGTGATGAAAGAGGACACTTTGCTAGAAGTTTTCCCATGAATAAGAATGGATCCAAGAAGAAGAAGAAATACAAAAGAAGACATCATGCTCACACTGCTGAGGATGATGATCCTCCTAGGAAGAAAGTAAAACAAGAAAGTGAAGACTCTTCAAGTGATGAAGAATATGTTCTGATCTTCGCTCTCACGAGAACTGTCACTCATGGAAGCAAATATTGGCTTATTGACAGTGGGGTTTCCAAACACATGACAGGTTTCAAGGAATGTTTTGAGAAACTATCCAAACATAATTCACCCCATAAGGTGAAACTTGGGGATGACTACCAATATCCCATAAAAGGTAGTGGTGAATCCTCCTACAAGCTAGACTCTGGAAAGTCTATGAAAATGAAGGATGTATTATTTGTACTAGGACTAAAGAAGAATATTTTATCCATATCGGCACTAGATGCAAAAGGAATGAGGGTTGCATTTGTAGATGGCCAAGTCCTCATGTGGCCAAGAGGAAACACTATTGACGATGCAATAGTAATTGGAGAACAAGAAGGAGGATTATATAGATTGAAGGGCCATCCAGAACAAGCTTTGGTCCATGAAACAGAAGAGCCAAATAAACTTTGGCATAGAAGGCTTGCACATGTGCACTATAGATCACTACCACTTGTAGGAAAAGCTATTGAAGGTCTTCCAAAAATTCAAGCAAAACATGATGGAGTCTGCAAAGGATGTGTGAAAGGAAAGAACACAATGAAGACATTTTCAAGTAGCGAGAACAAGGAAAAAGGGATCTTGGAAATCATCCACTCCGATGTATGCGGTCCAATTTCATCAAGTTCATTAAGCGGGTATGTATACTATGATGAATTTTCTAGGAAGACATGGATTTACTTCATGAAGAACATAGATGAAGTTTTCAGCAAGTTCAAGGAATTCAAGGCCTTAATCGAGAACCACACAAAAAAGAATATCAAGACCTTTTGATCAGATAATGGCGTAGAATTCACATCAAATGAATTCAAAGACTTATGCAAAGATTCAAGGATTAAGAGGGAGTTATCCACTCCATATAATCCACAACATAATGGGGTTGCAGAAAGGAAGAATAGAACTATCATGGAAGCTGCAAGAGCAATGCTTCATGATCAAGATCTTTCCATGCATCTATGGGCAGAAGCTACCAGAAAAATGGTGCATGTACATAACCGTACTCCACACAGAGTACTCGAGAACAAGACACCTGAAGAAGTCTTTTCTAGCAAGAAACCAGAAGTCAGCCATCTCAGAATATTCGGTTGTCCAATGTACATACACATTCTGAAAGAAAAGAGGACAAAATTAGATCCTTCAGGAAAGAAGGGTATATTTGTGAGATACTATGAAAGCTCGAAGGATTACAGAATATACTTCTGAGGATTCAAGAATATTGACATCAACATGGATGTAACATTTGAAAAATACTTAGCTTACAACAAATCCAGAAAGAGGCCTGCTAAAGAACCTGAAGAAACAGAAGCACCCAGAATTCATGACACAACCATGAATGAAGAAACTCAAGAAGAAGATCAAGAATTTGAAGAACCTCAAGAACCTGTAGTTCCACCTCAGGAGAAGAATCCTCACAAGAGGAAACCTACTTGGGTATGGGAAGCTATCCAAGGTGTGGAAAGATATGGGGTTCCATAAGAGAATCACAGAGAAAGGAAGAGGACCAGGTCCTGCTCCAGGTAAGTAGCTTTGTTATGTCATTTTATCAATAAAGAACCTTGCAACTATGAAGAAGCGGTAGAATGGAAAGAATAGAAGGATGCTATGATTGAAGAGTATCAATTGATCATGAAGAATGATGTTTGGGATGTTGTCCCAAGACTAGAAGGGAAGTCGGTTGTAACTTCCAAATGGATCTACAAGATCAAGCATGCTGTAGATGGAAGCATAGAGAAATAGAAAGCAAGATTTGTGGCTCGTGGCTTCTCACAGAAAGAAGGAATATATTATGAAGAAACCTTTACACCTGTAGCCAGATACACTTCCATCAGATCAGTACTTTCTATGGCTGCAGTGATGAAATGGAAGATACACCAAATGGATGTCAATACTTCTTTCTTGAATGGTGTAGTGGAAGAGGAAGTGTATGTAGAGTAGCCACTCAATTTTGAAGCACATGATAGGGAGTCTCATGTGTGTAGATTGAAGAAAGCCCTGTACGGTTTGAAATAGGCACCCAGGACATGGTGTGGTATAATTGATGGCTTTCTATCCAGTTTGGGCTTTACCAAAAGTAAAGCAGATTCCAAACTTTACTACAAGGTTGAAGATGGCGACCTAGTGATGCTCCTACTGTATGTAGATGATCTATTTGTAATAGGTATGGATGGATTGATTGCTGATACGAAGAGGAAGCTTGATGTTGAGTTTGAAATGAAGGACTTGGGTATGATGCACTATTTTCTAGGCATGGAGATGTGGCAGAATGTGGATGGAATCTCCCTCAAACAAGGGAAGTATGCAGTAGAGATCCTAAAGAGGTTCAGGATGATGGACTACAAGGCCATGACCACACCTATGGCATCAAACCTGAAGCTATTGAGTGACTCTTCATCAGAAGCAGTTGTTGCTATGATGTATAGTCAAATGATTGGGTCCTTGATGTACCTAATGAACACGAGACCAGATATTTTCTTTGCTGTGAACACCTTGAGCCAGTTCCTGACAAATCCGAGACATGTTCACTTGATTGCTGCAAAGCATATTCTGAGGTACCTGAAGGGTATAGTTGACTATGGGCTCAAGTATGAGGTGAATCAGAAGATTAAACTTGAGGGTTATGTTGATTCATATTGGGTAGGTAGTGCCATCGATAGGAAGAGCACTTTAGGGTGTTGCTTCAGTATGGGATCAGGTGCGATCTCTTGGTTTAGCAAGAAGCAATCCTATGTGGGACTGAGTACAACTGAAGCAGAGTATGTCGTAGCTTGTTCAACTAGTTGTGAGGCAGTATGGCTAAGGAAGCTAATGTCAGATTTATTTTATCTCTTATATACATTGTGACAACCAAAGTTGCGTGAAGTTTTCAGAGAACTCGGTGTTCCATGAAAAGTCAAAGCATATCGAGATTAAGTATCACTATATCAAGGATGTGGTGCAGAGGGGAGCAGTGAAGCTCCATTATGTTGCGATGGATGAAAATAAAGCTAATGTGTTGACAAAGCCATTGGCTAGGGTGAAGTTTGAATACTTCAGGGATAATCTTGGTGTTCTCCAGATCGAGGTTCCCTCCAAAGGGAAGTGATGAGTCCGTGAGCCATTCTGACATGGTGAGAGGATTGGTTCCTTCCATGGTCAGATTTAAGGGCTGAACCATTATATCATGGTGAGAGGATTGGTTCCTTCCATGTCAGATGTGAGTGCTAATCCATTCTGATGTGACTGTAGGATTGGTTCCTACATGATCAGATATAAGCGTTGAATGCCATTCTTGGAATGGAGGCACCTGGTCAGTTACCATGAAAGCTCAGCCTCGGACTAAGGGCCATTCTGATGTGGCTATAGGATTGGTTCCTACATGATCAGATGTGGGTGCAGAGCCTTGCTGACATTGGTTGTCAGATGTAAGTGCAGAGCCCTTTCGACATGGAGGATTGGTTCCTTACATGGTCAAATATAAGTGTTGATCCTTTCTGACATTGGCTGTCAGATATGAGTGCTGAGCCTTTCTGACATTGGTTGTCATATGTAAGTGCAGAGCCTTTAGGCATGGAGGATTGGTTCCTCACATGTTTGAATGTAAGTGCTGGGCCTTTCTGACATTGGTTGTCAAATGTGAGTGTTGGGTCTTTCTGACAGGGTTGTGGGATGTGTTCCCACATGGTCAGATGTGAGTGCTAGGCATTCCTTTCTAATATGATTATAGGATTGGTTCCTACATGATTAGATATAAGTGTTGGGCGAGCCATTCTGACTTAGGGTCAGATATAAGTGCTGGAAGAAGACCTACATGGAGTCTAGTCCTACAACTAGCATGAAAAAGGGCTGGCTCTGTAGAACTTCTTGTGACAAGAAGAATCATGAGATAGCACCTGTGATAATCTAGTGATGATGATCCAGCAGTAATGATCCAGATCGAGTGATGATCCAGATCCAGTGATGATGCTTTAGAGATGATCCAGATCCAGTGATGATCTAGATCCAGTGATGATGATCTAGATCAAGTGATGATCCAGATCAAGATGAAGATGACTTGAAGATGAAGATGACTTGGATATGAAGATGACTTGAAGATGAAGATGACTTGGAGATGAAGATGACTTGAATATGAAGATGACTTGGATATGAAGATGACTTGAAGATGAATATGACTTGGAGATGAAGATGACTTGAAGATGAAGATGACTTGAAGATGACCAGGACTCGAGGATGATCCAGATGATACAGAGAAAAATTCTTGTGTTGATAAATTGTGTAAAGAAAATACCTTCCTAGTTAAGAGGGAGTGTTGATGTAATTGTAACTTCGGAATGTATTCACTTGTATTTCTTATGTATTGTACCCCGATGTTTATTTCAAGATGTGTTTGTAATGTAATTGAGTCATGTCATGCCTCGATGTTCCTATTAGGAGTTTCTATAAGGTAAACAAGTCATGTCAAGTCAATGTGTGTAACCCTCCTATTGTTCAAGGGTTAAATTCCCCACAGTTCCGGGGCACTAGGGTTATTAGACTCTCCTATAGAATTCGGCCCTACTAGGGTTTTGTCAAGTCGGGAATTAGTATAAATAGAGAGCTATCCTCTCTATTTAACACACACTCACTCACACTCAGTTGTAGCACATAGCTGAGGAAGAAGAAGACACCGGGGATAGGAAGAAATAGGTTACTGCTGTCGGGATATCATCTTACTGTTTTTGGGTTTTAATTTTGGTGTTGATTCTATCTCTGAGTAAGTTGCAGAGTTTTCTCCATTTATGGTTTCCCCGAGGAAAAACACTGTGTTCATTGTCTCTTGTGTTTGATTGATGTGCTTGTTATTCTCTCAGTTAAAGATCCTAATATAATGCTAGCTTAATGTTAAAAATCTAACAGTATGAAATGTTGTCTTTAATCGGTCCTACTCAACTACTAATACTTGATTATACCCTGAAAATCCATCTAGTAGGGAGAACATTTCTGATGCTGAAACCATCTGTAAAATCTATTCCATCGGTGGAACCGGATAGTTGTATTTATCTAATGCTCTATTTAAGTTCCTAAAGTCAATGCACAGCCTTATATCTCTTGACTTTTTCCTCACTGGGACTAGATTAGCCACCAATTCTAAATGTCGAACATTGAAAATGATCTTTGCATCTAGTAACTTCTTTACTTTTTTATGGACCAGAGGTTCTAACTTCCGGTGCATAATTCTAAGTTGTTGTTGAAACCGTTTTGCTCATGTTTTAATAGGAATCACATGTTGGATGATGCGAGTTTCATAAGTCTTCACATCTTCATAAGTCCAGGCGAATATGTATTTGTGTTGTTGAAACAACTTGATGAACTTACATCTTTCCCCAGGCGAGAAACATTTTCCCAAATTGACATCTTTAGGTTCAAATTCTTATCCCAGATTGACTAGCTCATGTTGCATTGATGAACTATTTGTATTCACATTGGTTGGTTTCAAAACTTTACTCTACAAATAAAACATCCCTTCGTGGGTTCTTACCCCTTTAGGCATGAAATTTCCCTGAATTGCATATTCATTTTGTAAACCTGACAAATGTTATTCTTCATATATTATGGATCCTTTAAAATATTCTTCATTTGTCAAAAAATCGATGATCTGTTCATCGTCATAGAACACCCTCATATTTGTAACATTGTTAGGTATTGATGGCCTGAAAATCAATTCAATAGAACACTTGTTATTAGTTGGCACTAATCTAGATGTATAAGTAGCTAATAAATCAGCTATAGCGTTCTGCAATCTAGGTATTGCATTTATATTGAAAGCATTGAAGTGCATAATCAAATTCCATACCTCTAATTGGTATCCCTTAAGATGTGGAGATAAATAATGAATGGTGTTTCTTACTTGTCTGACTACTATATCGGAATCCCCAAAAAATTTAAATTTCTAAACTTATGTTTAATAGCTTTCTTTAGGCCCAAGACTAGAGCCTTATATTCAATAGTGTTATTTGTGCATTCAAACTCTAGTCTACAATAGAGAAAGTGTTTATTCTTATATGGATCAATCAAGATGCAACCTGCCCCTGATACCTCTTGGGTTTTAGACCTATCAAAATAAAGAAACCAAAATCTATCATCTAACTCTAATTGGTTAGTATTTTCTCCTATGTTAGTCATTATGTTTACTATATTACAATCAATATTATCATCCCGTGAGAATTGAAGGATATTGGAATGTGTGTTTGATTCACAACTAGCTTCTTCATCCTGGTAGTTCCCTGGTTCAATTTCCGAATAGGAATTTCCCAAGACTAAAGAAGAGAAGTTCACAGGTTCATTCTTCCCCTCTAACTGGGTTACATTATACTTCATGTATGGTTCTCTCAGTATTTTAATTTGGTTTTGAACATTGTTGAATGGGAACCACATGTGAGACCAATCAGTTGCAAAGTAACCATTTAGTTTCTTTGACCATTCCCTACTCAAAATTAATCCATATGCTTCTGGTATATCCACTACCATAATATCTATAAACTAACAAGCCTTGGGATCTGTAGACAAACGAATCAGAACATCTTTCATTTCCCTTATGACTTTAACAACAGATCTATCTAGTTGAATTATTCAATATGGGATGGTATGGGTTGGCCATTAATCCTTTTACATACTAAAAGTGGCATGACATTTAATGAATCCCCAGAGTTTACTAAACAATTATGCACATTATGATTAAAAATATCAAAAGATAACAAAAAAGGTAAAGTCTGAGATTTAGAATTTCCCCCAATTCTTTCTTCATTTACTTCATCATAAGATTCTATGGCTTTTGGGGTACTGCTAGGTTGTGGATTAAAAGCTTCTTGAACTTTCTTCCTTTGCTGAGGAAAATTACATAGTTAAAATAGAGAAATGTTTGCCTTTGTTTTCTTGATGTATTCTACGATCTCATACCCCATGCCCTATTCTTTAGTAGTCTCTGTTCTATTTTCCAAATTTTCCACAGGTTTATTAATTGTTGTCTTTATTGACTTGTTACCTACTAGGATTGTATCTTTTATGTTTGTTGGATTAGGCTTAGGTGTTGATTGAGTTGTATTGAGAATTTTCTTCATGTTTTCTATAAACTTCTTTATTTTAGGCAGTAATAGACTTTCATCCATTACTGGGACTCTACTTCTCATCGTGACATTAACTGATGACACTTGACTTGCCTCAGTAGGTTCATATTCACTAAGCCCCAAAATATGTTCCCAATCCCATAAAACCATCATGGTTTCCTTGTTTGTTTGTTCTGGCTCATTATTTTGGGTTTTCTCTTCTTTAAGATCTGCTAGCTGGGTATCTAACAATTTATTCATGGCTAGTCATTGAATTAATCCATTGCAGACAAATCTTTTCAGAATGAGGTTCTTGGTGAAAGGTACAGAAAGTATCCATGCGTTCCTCTTTAAAATTTAAAACTGTAGAATTATTTATAGGTGGTTTGGGTTGTCCACTCTCTTCCTTTTTTTTGTAATACAGGTTGAATGGCTTTCAATAAGAACTAGTTCCGCTATCCTTTTCCATGTCTGCTATTTTATTTAACAGCTTCTGCACCATTTTCACCACATTTTCTAGCTCATTAGAATGTTCTTCTCTGGGATTATTCAACATCAAAGGTATTTTTCTTATGGTATGTTTCAATTCAATTTCTAGTGTATTCTTTTCTATACTATCCAAATCAGCCTCTACTTTCTTGTCCTATTCATAGTTTTCTACCAATTCAATTTTACTAGACCTTTTTACAAACATTGCTATCGGTGGATCAAGTGTTGTCGTATAATACTCTATTAGAGACTCTTCAGCTGGTTTAGTTGCAGCACTAAAGTTATTCAATAAGGTGGTGAATCTATGATTAAAGTATTGGACCTTTACTTTCTTTTCCATTCTCATAGATAGTAATTCTTTCATGAGAGTGGCCTGCAGTTTTCTGGTTGCCAAATTTACCTAAGAATGCCTTTTGAAAACCGTCCCAATCTACTATTGAATTAGCTTGCAAACTAAAGTACCATTGAGATGCTTTAAGTTCAAAAGTTTATTGAAAAAGTATGCAAACCACATATTCATGGTCAACATTTAAGAGATTCAAAGCCATATAAAAAATATGTAAGTGATCTTCAACAGAGACTCCCTTTCCAGGATCAAATTTTGGTAAAACCTTTTCTGGGTGTTTGGGTAAATCATGCAATGGAGCAGCCAAGTTGAGTGGTGTTCTTTCTCTCCACGCAAGTTGATTAACATCAGTCATGATTCAAAGTGGAGACGGACTAAAAACTGAAAATGTAGGGATTCTGGATCTAATTGATCCAGAGGCTAAACAATTTATTGGATGGAAAGATCTATGAGTTCTTTAAAATTTTCAACAAGAATTGAATCCTTAGTGTAAGAGGATACTTTCTTGTAATTTTTCCTTCTAGGTGATGTAGGAATAAATTTTAACCCCCCAAGTTTCTTGACGTAGGATCTTGTATGTCTCCTAAACAGATCTACTTCTTCAAATGGGACAGCATACAAATGTTTTGATTCTTCTTCCCCAGGACCTGTCTGTTCTTGTTCTTGTAATTCAGGAAGAAAATCTCCAGGGAAAATATCCTTTGATATTGTTCCAATGTAACCTTCTCTGAAAAAATGGATTTCCTCTACTAGCCATGCATTATCTAGGGCCCTCCTTCTAGCTCCAATTCTGTTGATGCCTGGAAAAATCCCAAGTACCAATCAGTAGAGATTCTCCCTAGTGAACGATACCAATTAGATCAGACACTGTTTAGTGTGGGAATCCATCCGGTTCACGGTTTCGGCTACCGTAGATTAAGTTCTTTAATATTTTACTGGTTACGGCCCAGTCCACCGTTTATAAAAAATTTATTTAAAGAATGATGTGAAGATTCCTATGCTAAATGCAGGTCTAATCTAGATCTAAAACTAAAATTTTCTATCCCCATCCAGGGAGAAAATTTAGAGTTCAGAGTAATATATTGCAAATGCTCATAAAGGTCTAACAGATAGTCATACCAACACAATAATCACATTCACAGCATAAATAATACCAGATGTATCTCTAATATAGTTAAACCATTTATTACCCTGTCAACACAGACATTTATATAGACAACAGACATTCATGACCACAAAAATAGTTCCAGGAGGTTAGAACAATTTCATTGTATGATGTATAGAAGCAAGAAGAAATGGTTCTATAGTATGCATTCCACACATTCCGATTAAATCTCTACACATGCCCTTTGTTCCAGCGAAATGATCCTTTTAAGTAGCAAAGAGGTATCTCTTTTACAACAATAGTCCAGAATTATTTCACCAGCCAAAATTCGATTCTTGGTGCTCTGCACCTCTTATTTATAGTGTCCTAGGCTCTCAAGACTTACCTTGAAACATAGCCAAATTTAGTTACAGAAATCATAACAAAATTCGATCTGGCAGATTCATGATGATCACAAAAACAAATCGAGAAAATGTGCTAGAAGACATGTGGTGGATGAGTTTGGGAAATTTAACAGTAGGGACTTAGGACTGCTCGCTGAAAATCACAGTTAGAACCTCTCCATTCAGTCTGTAATGGTTTTCTTCATCTTTGCATCATCACATGATGAAATCCCTTACAACCATCGATCAAGACTATATATTCTTTTGAATCGTCCAGTGATGTAGCCTTTATCCAATTTCGCATTTTCCCATCCTATCTCGGTGAAACATAGTACCTATAATACATAAAAAGAACATCATGAGAGATATGTCTGTTCTTGAAGCAACAATATTCTGCCAATGGAAACTGTAACAAATCACCATATTTTCAATTGTAATTTTAATGATCTGTGTCACTAATCTAAACAGAACAAAAACATGATGATTAGCGCCCTGTTAAGAAAGCAAATTATTTAGTTTAAGCTTCAAGAGAAAATTTTATTAGTTTCCCCGATGGTTCACAGGAAAAAACAAAATAGAGGTTGGACAACTCAGATCATCTCATAGATGGATCGGGTCCGATTTGAACCATTAGATCTTGCAACCTGCTAGCTCCTTTACGTCCTTTTCTGGCTGTTGATTTATCTGGAAATCAGAAATCAGATTATCAATCTTTTCCGAAGTTCAAACCTGTACTTTTTGTCTTCCGACTTTTGGCTTCAGCCTTTCCACTAGCGGAAATTGGAAGTTGGGCTCACCAATTTTTTATGAATTTTAAACTTTAACTTTTTTCTCCCGCATTTATGCTTCCGCTTTTCCACTTCCGTGACTTGGATTTCTGTGACAACCTTTTCGCACCGTCAATCTATGGGCGATTCTAGACCATTGATCTATGCAGAAATCAGTAATCAAAAAGTCAAACTTTTTCAAAATTAAACTTTAACTTTTCCACCTCCACCTTTTCGCTTCCTCCCTTCTGGAAAGCAGGATTTCCAATTTGTTCTAAAATTTAAATTCAATCCTTACGCTTCCGCATTTCTGCCTCTGCATTTCTGATTATTTTTGAACCGTCGATCATTTTAGAAGATTTATAAACCGTCGATCTATGCGAAAGTCGAAAATCAGGTTTGTAACCTTTTCATAAGAGAAACTTGCATCTTCCGCTTCCACTTCCGCACTTTCGCTTCTGCCTTTTGTAGAAAGCAAAAATCGGAAGCTTGATCATCCAATTTTTTTGACATTCAAACTTTAACTCTCCATATCCGCATTTCCTCTCTCACCATTTCTTGACCGTTGGATCTATGATCAGAGTGATTCTCAAATGTTGATCTTAAATCAGAGCAGAACTTTCAAATAAGGCTTGCTTCCAAAGTCGTGCCTAAGTATTTCTTACCAAAAGACAACTCAATCCTAGGAACATCTTTCTACTCAAGCTTCTAGGAAAGACTAGGTATGCAGGGAGGCTTATTAGAGTTGGGCCACAAGGGAAAGAGTAATTTCAAAAATAAAAATGTGAGGGGCCCCAAAATGCAAAAGAATTTGGGGAAGCAGTTACGGCAAAAACAAGTAGTTAATCGGATATCTTCTTCTTACAATATTTTGAACAACTTTGTTTTTAAAACTTTGGTAGTTCAGTCCAAGTAAGGTATTGTCGAACTTTGAATGGACTTCAAGGTTTGTGTTTATGAGGTTTGAAGTATGAGTCTTGCTTTTACATTTTTTCATATTGATAACTTGCATTTGTGTATATTTCACATCTTTGATTTTCATTTTGAAAAAAAAATAAAACTAAGGAAACTAGGTGCATGTTAGTCTTAAGTAGACACACTTTGAATTGTTTTCGAGTTTTCAAAAGAGAAAAGAAAAAGAATTTGATTTCCAAAGTTTAGTAAGAAAATTTCATTACTTTTGAGAAAAGAAAAAGAGGATATTAAATGGCAATGTTAATTTGAAATATTTTACATCATACATTTTTATTTATAGTTGAGTAAAGAACACCATAAGTTTCACGATAATTATCATGAGTAAAGAACAAGCCCTAAAAAGAACACTCATAATTTAAATTTGATTAATAACATTTTCTTTTTTAGGGACGTCACAAACTAGTTTAGGATAGGGTTATATTTAAGTATATAAAGCCATTGAAACTCAAACATAGTGGCATGTCACATAAGAAATCCACTTTTACAAGAAGGTAAGTCAGAAATATCCTCTAACACAAGAGGAAAGCACGAGGTTGTGCAAAGATTGGGTTGCAGAGATACCCCTCTAACACTCAATTGAACATATACCAGGATTGTTGTGCATTTGGTGGTTCACTTAGCACCACCCTTGGCTCCGTGTGGAGACGATGCTTTTTGGATTTAGGGCCTTGCTACCATGCCCATGCATATTAGTTGGACTGATGTCTGTTCCACTAGAAATTTCTTGTATATTTGGTAGCCTTAGTATCTTGACCTAGGATTCTTACAGAGGTGACAATGGAAGGATATTTCCACTATACCTAGGACAGACATGGGAGGGAACGTCATGCAATAATTTGGAAAGGAGGTTGGTGATTCAAATTCTTGCTCCCAGAAAACTTGTATCGAGACCCCAGGTAACTATCCTTCAACTCTTCAGTGGTATGTTCTAGACCCTCATCATCCCAGACATTCCTTTGGAAGGTATATCTTCACCTTCTTGGTTGTAATACTTAGGAATATGTTCTAGTCATGTGCTTTTTGGTTTGCTTGTGATATTTTTTGGCCTTTAGGTATGTGTAAATAAATTCTTTAGTTTTGGAGGATCACCATCCTCGTAGGTCAAGAAGGTTGAAAATTATTCCCCCACTTAGAACTGTAGAGCCTCCACAGCCACCTCGAAGGCGGAGAGTTAACACAAGCGGTTCATTTGAAATGACTAGTATTAGCGAAAGTACAGGAGTACCTGAACTAAGATATAGTCATCCTGATATTCTATCGGTAGAGATCAAAGAATTACAAGATGAAGAGTTTGTGAGGAATTACAAATAACCCCTCATTGAGTTAGCAGATCCATTACTTATACAAATTAGATCATTCAGTTAACTTGAGATTGGTGTCCATTTAAGTTTTTCCGTGTTGAATACAGGGGAAGGATCGAGGGATGTCTATACCCCCACCTCAACCATGTTATCCAGTGTATTATCCCTTCCACATGTGAGTGTACCATTTCCAAACAGACCCACTGCACCAGTAGTATCACTAAACGTCACTTTGCCAACTCCTGTGTCTCCGAGTACTAGAGTGGTCAGTCCTTCAGTATCCATGGACACTGTTATTGGTCCATCTAGCATGGTATTCATTGGGATACCAGCGTACCTTTCACATCCTCTACTTTATTCCAAAATTTTTAAAGTAACCCTAGTGGTTCTACTTATTTTTTTCAAGGGTTTCTTTGGTATGGAGGAAATATCCCTCCATCCTCTCTATATGCAGGCCATGCACCTACCCATTCAGGTGTGTCTTCTGGAAGTTGGAATACTTTCTTAGGACTCAACTTTCAAACTTCAAATTGGGTTTTGACTACACTAGTCGAGAGATATTCTTTAGCACTACTTGGTGGAGGAACTGGATCTCTTGTGTCTATGAAACTCATCTCAGCTGGAACAAGTCAAACCCAACATAACACACCTCAGGTTAGTAATCCCTTGGATTTTGGGTGGAATCCATTTTAAAACAATGTTACTACTTCATAGTCGGTGGATGAGGAAAACCCCAACCAATCTTATTGGAACATAGGTGCGGGAATTTCCTCACACCAAGTTCCTCAAAACCAAATTTTGACTAGGCCTTGACTCCCTTTTTTGGAAACGGTAAACTTGCCAGATATTTTAAAATTGATGAACAACCCTGTGCACCATGACCCATATTGGACACCAGTTCCTATCAAAATACCTTCAGATATTCCAAAATTTGAAGGAAAAACTAGAGATGAGCCTGGTGACCATGTCACTACTTTCCATCTATCATGTGCTCCTCAAACTTGTTGGATAATGATTCGTTTCAACTAATAATTTTTCAAAGGACCTTAAGTAGTGTAGAATCCAAATTGTATGTTGAACTTCCACCTACTTCTTATGACAATTTCCTTGATCTATCCACGATTTTTATTAACCACTTTCAACTTTTGTTCCTATATGATATTGATATAGACCTTTTATCAACCTTTCGGAAGAATAAGGACACTCACATTTCTAATCACATTCAGGAGTGGAGAAGAAGAAAGAGGATGGTTAAAGCCAATATTTCTCCTGATTTTTTGTTGGAATGGTTTTTGAAATCCCTATTATCATATATTTTAAAAGATGTTTCAACTTCAGTACTGACTTCGAAAGAGGAATCCATTCTTAGGTCCCAACAACTTGCCCTGATATATTCTAATTCTGGTGTCCTCTATGATATTATGCCTGACGCTCCAAGGTCTAATACAAACTTTGTGAAACCTAAGTCTAGACTACATGCTAATGGCATTGTAGGTTCAGTTGAATCACCTACTATGGAATCATTAGCAAAGCAAATACATGAACTATCAGTGAAACAATCTACAGTAGAGGTAGGCAACATTGCCTCTCCCTCCCCTCAAAATTCAAATGTTTATAATTTGGAATCCACCCAAAAGGGAACTCAGCAGTTTGGTGGGAAGAAAAACTAAGGGAAGAAGGGGGAGGGAAATCAAAATAAACAAAAATGCACAAATAATTCCAAGGGGTGGGGGAAGAGAAGAAGAAAGTGAAGTTTCCCTACAAGATTTTTCATTAAGACCACTTGAATTACCAATATCCCCTGATGGAAAAAGATAAGAAGTTATTGAAGAAACAACATGTAGTACTCAAGGATCCTTTCAAATTCAAAATGCAACTTCAAGCGATCCATAGAACACTAAGGGAACTTAGAATACTTCCCCTACTGATCAATCGTACATTAATATAGTTTGATCCCACTCCTTATTGCAAACTAGAGCCAAAAATTATGAACCTAAGTATTTGTAGAAATATAACAAACCCTCTAAAACATCATTCCCACTTTCAATTGAAAGATCGGTTGAACCTATGCCGAAGATACTGAAAGATGTCTTCAAGAAGACATTTCACAACCCTAATGTGAGGGATGCTCCCAACTATTTGGTTGCGGAGGACTTGGCCCAAAATCCTTGTGCTATGTCTTCCTTAGAAGTGTTACAAAATTTTCCTTCACAGCATAATGCACTTCTCACAACTAGCAGTAGTTCATATTTTGCAGGCTTAGTGGTCAAGTTTTATTTATCTGATGTGAAACCTCACTTTCCTTACCATGTATCCTTTCAAATCTAAGTATTCCATGGAGGTAAAAAAATTCAACAAACAATTATAGATGAAGGTGCATCCATGTGTGTAATGGATATTTCATGTTGGAAACCTCTTGGATCCCTTGAGTTAATCCCATCGAACACCTTGTTGACCGCTTTCAATGGAAGGTCTTTCTGTTTGTATGACATCCTACCTTTGTTTGACATATAATTGGAACTGAAAAAGGTTTCAGTAGAAGTGGATATTGTTGACACTCCTTTGGAATATAAGTTAGTCTTGGGTAGGATTTGGACCTATTCCACGTGTGTTATTCCATCACCAGTCTTTTGGGTCCTAATGTTCCCTCATGAACGGAGGATAGTGACCATTGATGAACTGTCCTATACCCAAAATAGTCGTACATACAAATAGAAGTCCAATGTACCTTTGGTTTATCAATTTCACCCAGCGAGTGAAATTTTAGGAGTTTGGATGTACTAGTTATGGGCACTTTTGACTTTCCCACTCCTATAAACTTCCTAGGAATGACTAGTGTAGGGAAGACTGTTTATACAGTTGTAGATAGTATTGATCTGCAGGTACTCCCTTCCCAAGCTGAACCTGATTTACCCTTATTGACAACAGAGGTATCCTACCAATATATATATATTTGTGATGTTAATGTTGATTCCATCTCAACTCCTTCCGTCTCAAAGGAGCCAGAGGAAGCTTACTTGCCCACGTGGCCAGTGAACTTCACTTTTTCATATGATTGCTTGGACATGGTTTTACCATCCGATGAATCCATTATAGATTCCATGATATGACCAAATAAAATATGTGAATATTTGCATCATAATTCCTATCTTTTACCAAAACTAAGCATCATTGAAAACTCTGGGTTCCATGTGAGAGAGAGTGAAGGTTTTGACCAACCTATAAATAATTTTTCTAAGGAAGGAGTGTTTTCCGAGGGGAACATGGAAAAATTTCCGCAACTATACTAATCAAGATCTCCACTAAACTCGAAATCATGGAAAATGTATATATTGGAGAAAATTCTTCACCTGAAGAAGTTTCCATTTACACAAACATATTTAAGGAATTTTGTGATGTGTTTGCCTAGTATTACAAGGAGATGCCAAGCATCGACCCATCTATTGTCGAACATGAAATAGTAGCGTACCCCAATGTTAAACCTGTTCAACAAAAGATACATCATGTGAACCTTGTTAGAATAATCAACCCTTAGTTGGCTACCTTAGACATTAATTAATCCATTTTTGTCTTATTTGCCTAGTTTCCAATATTTCACTCTATGCAAGTTGCCTTCCACATGTCCTAGAAGTCAAACTTGCTAAAACTGAGTCATGGAGTGCTTTGGAAACCTCTTGGAAACAATATTTATTAGTTCTACTTTATTCTAGATCCTCCCTAGCGCATATCTTCTTTTTTTGCTAAGTTGCCTGCTTTATTGATATTTGAGGCAAAAGGGAAAGTAAGACTAGGTGTAGTTGACTTGTTTTTTTCCCTCATCATCCTCCATTCGTCAGATATCTGACAACGGTCATCAGATATCCGACAACCGTTGTCAGATATGAGATGTATGTCAAAAATCTGACATGTCGTTCTATCAATTTAAAAAAATTTAATCAAATTTGTAATTTTGAAAGTGAACTCCAACAACACAATCTTTTTCGTCAGATATCGTCATATTTTGGGTTCAAATTTTGTATATATTCATATAAAACAAAGAATTCAAAACATGCTTGACACCCTAGATTCCTTCCAACTACCTGATATTTGTTGAAGCAACAACAATCAGGTAAATGTATTGAAAAACTAAACCTCGGCAATTTATTGAAAAGGAGGGAGTCCCCAATCTCCTAATGAACAACATGAGTAAGTTTCCTTGTGTCCAAAGTTCAAACCACCCTCAAAGCATGCATGGGATTCATTATCTAGGATTAGACAAGTGTAAACAGGTAAAACAAAATAGAGGCAAGGGATTTAAGGTCACTAGTGTAAAACCCCATCTCCTGCAATCCCTTCCCCTTCTGATGGACAACTTGAAATTAAACCTTGCATTCATTCATCCATGATCCTCAGTTCAAATATACTTTGTCCAAAACCATACAAATCTGCATGTTTCCTTTTGCCCTCCTTGTCACATCAAACTTTTTAGCGAATAGTTCCCTGTTACTTTAAACATAGTTCCAACCTGCCATACTTGTGAATTTAAAATCACGGTTCAAACCTACTCTCTCTATCACTTCAATGTTCTTCACCAAGTTTGCATGGATTGAATATTTTTTTGGCGTTAGCTTTCCACCCGACCATTTGCACCGATCGGATGACTAGCAATGTCAAATGTGACAGCTCACGCGAGCCAGGTCGTCCGATCAGTGCAAATGGTCGGGTGGAAAGCTAACGCCTATTTTTTTCTCTAACTCTAATTAAAAATTTTGACATTTTTGAAACACCAATTATTGAAGCATGATAGCAAACTTGTAACAATCATAACTCATTTTCATTATAATTGACTCATAGAAAATATTCAGAATTCCACCATAAACCAGATTCCATTTATGTTTGAAAGTTCACCTAAAATTGGGCGTGCTTCAAAAGTTTATCAAAGTGATGGATTACAACACGTTTATTCAAACTTTAAAAACAGAAAACGACGATTTGAAATAAAGAATAAAGAATATTAATACATTAATACACGGTGGACCGTGGGATCTTTCGTTCGTTGTGTTTGAAATGAAGAATATTAACACTATTTGACAATTTGTTTTTCATAAATTTATATTCATTACAATTTGAACTTGTTGCGTTAACTACTAAATCAAAATTTTATAATATATCAAAATCAAGTATCCTAACTCACAAGTTTTCTTATGACTATACGCATTAAATAATTATATTAATGATATTAACTAAATAAAAATTTCTTAAAATATAATTAAAAAACAATATTTTCTCTCTTTTTAACAATGTCTCCCTAAGGGCACATTGTCTTCCTTGATAGAAACATAAGCTAAGAGAGACACTTTTGACTCACGATTCTATTGGTTAATGTTACGAGAAAACTATTAAAAGAAAAGCTTTTATTCAAAATAATTTATTATTTTAAGTTTTGATTATTGTCCATGATACCAACTACATAAATAAGAAATAAATATTGAAACTTGCATTATTAGCAGACCTATGTTGTCAATGATACCGAAATAATTTAAGTTTTGTCTATTGTCCAAAATACCAACTATATAAAAGAAGAAATAAATATTGAAACGTGCATTATTCATAAACTTTTATGGAATTACAAGAAATAAATATTCGTGCACTATTCATATACCCATGATACATAGTTAGTATCTGCATTATTCATATTCGTGCACTATTCATATACCCATGATACAGAGGTAGTATCTGCTCATTCAATGTTTTTGTGTGGTTCTTGAAGTAGAATTTTGAGGCTTACTACAATTTCGGGAAGACCATTGTGTAAATTTGTTTTAACATTTATTAAGAATGAATGTTTTCAGTGAAATATATGTGTAAGGTTAGTAAACTAGCCCATAAATAATATGGTTTTAAATTTAATAAAATTTGAATTGTGAAAAAAAAAATTTACAGAAACAAAAATTTAGTGACACGTCAATTTTTTTTTGTGAAGTAAATGTTTTAAATAATATAGCTAATATCAATAACAATAGTAGTGAATTAGGCGACCCAAAAGACGGTCGATGCCTGCTTGTCTGTGCATGCGGTTTTTCCCTCGTCGGTGGCTGCTCTAGGGTATGGCTCCCCTTGCTAGTGGAGCTCTCGGCTTGATCTGCTCCCGGGTTCTCCTCCTTGCTCACCCTCCTCATTGGCTCATGCTGTGGATGCTTGTGTTTCTGCACCTCGAGTGTCCTTCAGCAAGACGGTCAAGCGCAACCTCTGTTTTGGCCCTCCTCTGCTTATGGTGCATGAAGCCCCAACTCTCACCATTCCAGTCATTCAAGATGCTTTAGATCACGTTGACTACTACAACTCTCATGCTTTAGTTTGCAGGTTTAATGGTCTTTGTCCTAGGTTATCAGGTCTGCACTCTTGGGTCTCCTATGAATGGTTCCCTCTCTTACGAGAGGGAGCCATCATCTGCCCCTGTGTAAAAGGATTTTTTATTGTAATATTTGTTTCTGCAGAAGATAAGGATCAGATCTTTAGATTTGGGTCATGGTTTTGGGGCAAGTTGGGTCTGTCCATGCAACCATGGTCCCCTACTTTTGATGCCTCTACCGCAGTTATCTCTTCGGCTCCGGTTTTAGTTAGGCTCCCAAATATTCCTCTGCACTTTTGGCGACTCACCTCTCTACAATCCATTGGGAATGCCCTCGGAAAGTTTCACAGGAGAAGTCAATAAACTAAGACTGCCTTCACCACCTATGCTTGGATTTGTGTGGAAATGGATTTCAATAAAGGGTTTCTAGCAGAAATAATATTGCAAGGTAAGGGATATTCATGGACTCAAAAGTTAGATTACGAGCAAATCCACTTCAGATGTAGAGCATGTTATGAGATAGGGAATTTAGCCCTCAATTGCAAAAAATTCCTGGAGAAAAATAAAGAAAGGAAAACTCACTGGAACCCTACTTGGTGGATCAGTGCAAATCCTAAACACCAGCAAATTTGGAAGGACCCGGATCTTTCAAAAGAAATCCCAGCGGATGAAAACAACAGTAACCCAGCTTGTCTTTCGAAGGAAATTCCAACGGATGAAAACAACAGTGAACCATATAAACAAACTGGGCAACTCCCCCTACCCAGGAAACTGTTGAGCCTCCAAAACTGTCTACCACTACAAGTTGGGCAGATCAAGCAGAAGAAGAACACTCACTAGATTCATCTCTAGACACCCAAGCAGCCATTAAAGACCAAGAAAAAACCAAACAATGGATAAAAAATCTCAAAAAAGAAGAATCATCCTCAAGCCATGCAGCCAGTAAAAACACGAAGCCAGACTGGCAGAATGAAAGAGCTCCCGACTTAAATTTTGTATAGATAGTAGCCTAGATCAGTCTTTTGTGTTTTTTGGCGACCATCTTTTAATAGCAGTTTGAACTATGTAGATTTCTTTTCAATAGTTTTACCACTGCTCGATTAATACAAAACATAACCGTTCTTGTCTAAAAAAAACAATAATAATGAATTAAATGTATAATGAAATCAATTATATATATATATATATATATATATATATATATAATTTAAATTAACTTGACAACATCCTCCTATTACACATTCTCCTATTACATTGAACAATTATTCAAAAGACAAGTGATAAATAATTAAATTATATTAATTAACTATATATTTTAAAAACAAATATTATATTCATTAATTTAGTTCAAGATTTTTTTCTTAATAATTTTTTTCAATTTAGTGCAATTCTCTTTTAATAGGCTAGAGGAATACCTACACATAAATTGATTGAAGTTTTGAAAGATTCTAATTTTATATGATGAGCAAATAAGTTTCTTTAAAATTTTATGTGGTATGTCTTAGGTAAGTGAGATGTGAGTCACTAAGCATTATTTATCATTTACATATTTTTATACATATATAAATAATGACACATCCACTTAACTTGTGGTCAGGAAACATCGATATACCACAATTTAAGTGTCATGAACAAGTTATATGTTGTTCTGCATGCGTAGTTATAATCACTCATCATCTATTTCTAGTTAAATGAGGTGTCTCCCATTTCCCATTATACAAGCATCAACTCCAAGTTTGCTCCCAAAAGGGCCCATTTTTTCTCTCCAAAATGGGCAAAAACAAAATGGAACTATTTTTTACCTTTTTACCAGTTTTATTTACCATTTTGATTTTATTTTAATAAATTGATTATATTTTACCCTTAGTATCGTCATTTAAAGTTTAGTTTTTTATTAAATGAAGGTCTAACGGTCTTTTTGAGAAATTGGAAGTCATGGGGATTTGATATTTTCGGATATGGAAGAGTTTTCTTTTTTTCTTTTTCGTTCTCGGACAAAACAAAAAAAACTTCCAAGCGCAATTTTAAAACTTTAGTCGTGCTTGTTAAATCCTAGAACTAAGTTTTTGCGTCAAATTTAACTACTTTTTCTGACTGGTTAAACCTTTTCACGAAAACGAAACCCTAATGGAGTCCTCTTTAAGCTCTTTTCTAACTCTTAAAATGTGAAAAGATTGCCGAGTGAACTTGTCATCTTCACCCTTGTAAAAGGACCTGAAGAGTCTTCTTTTTGACGGTAGTTTACCCCTTTTTTGGTTCGGATTGACTATTTATGAAAAAGGTATACTCTAGTGATTGACTGGAAGAGTTATTTTGGGTATTATTTTATACTTTTTCGAACCTAGGAGACCAAACTTTATGAAAAAAGGACGTTTTGGAGCCTTCTTCAGTTTCGTTCAGACTCTCTAAACATGAACGACGACTAGTTTTCTTTCAATGGACTCATTAAACTAAACACTGAGAGAACCTTTTGGGAACGGGCCTCTCCTTTCTTAGGTTTGGTAAACATATGAGAATGGACTTATCTTATGATAAGCTGCAACGAGTGTTTATTACCCTCTTTGAACTCGTTAAAATGTAAAGAGGAACTCATAAATCTTGATGGGGAAATTAAGGGAATGGAACTATGTTTCATTTATAATCATGACAGTTTTTATAGTCACCTTTGAACATGGCACATGTTTTCATTTCATGAGTCGAGCCACTTTCATGAGTCATGTTACTCCTTTAATACTTTTCAAACAATGCATCGTCCAATGTTGCATTATGTTCTGGTATCCGCCTTGTCAAGTCAATGCTTCCAAGTCTTCGGTCGTTCTGCCCAATGTTCAAAGGAAAGTTGTGTTGAGAGTTACCCTCTACAATCGAAATTACCTCTTATATTGTGTTAGTTACCTTTGAGTTAGTCCTATGGTTACTTCATACTCAAATTCCATAACTTTGTTTCAATTTTCATGTCATTGATGAGGGATTCATCACGACCCTCCTTTGGTGAGACTATTCATGTCAACTTCAACACATTTTCTGGGAATTAGTATTAGAAACAAGTTAGTACCTTGAGATCTGTATACATCAATGACATGTGTTCTTGCTTTCGACAATAGGTTTACGTCATTGGAATTTGATCGAAAGATTCAACCAAGTGTTCGATATTAGTCCATCTATTCACATTCGGAGGAATGTATTGGAGTAAATTGGGAATCATCGACATTAATGGTGATCTCCCTCGCACTTGTTAACGATTTTCATCATTGACTGGTAATCAAGTGGTTTCTACCATGTTTGACTTCAAGACATGTGTTCGCATGGTTAGAATCGTACGTTGTTGAAGACGAGATGAAGACCCTGGGTATCTGTTAAGAGATCATTTCTTTCCCTAGGTTGCAATGGAGTATTTTTATTAATCATAACATGGATCCACATTTGTATGTTCATGGTTATGCTCATATTTGCATCTGTATGGCATAGATCTACATTGTATGTCTGGTAGCTATTTCCAAATTTGAGTCTTCCTCATGGATCCACGTTGTATCTTAGTATCCATGATAGTTTATATCTCACATGGATATGCATTGTATTGTTCAGAAGCCATGTTGTGAGCCATATGGATATGTATCAAAGTGTAAACATACTGCAGGATGATCTTGGTTGTTGATGAGTTCTGATTTTTGGACTGTTGCCTCGAAGTGATAACTTGTTCTTACAAAGCCATCTTTTCCTATATTTTTCCTCTAGCCTCATGCTTTGGGGGCATTATGTTACCCATATTGCTCATCAACAGCATGTTGCGAGATAGAAATCTTAGTATTTTCCTTGAATTCCTCAAAGGATGAAGATTGGAAATGAAAAAGAATGAACAATTTCATAGTTATGGCCACCACCGCACTTTACTTGTGAACAAGTTGTGGTACCCATCTCAACAACGCTTCTTTGTTGTCTACAAAAAGCGATGCCACCACCTGCTACCCATTTACAAGGTGTGGTGCCCCCTTGGTACCGCTTTTTATCCTTGAACAAGGCGTGGTGCTCTACTTATGAAGGAAAAAATGGAAGGTTCAATAGGCTTCTCGGAGCTATCATTTGTGGAGCCTTGTCCCTATGATTCAAGATTGTTGGAGTTCAAGATCCCCCATCCTAGGATCACCCCTCCACCTCTCCCATGGAATCATCAACTTATCCTATCCTCTCATGCCTTTATATACTAGCTCACCCCTCATGGGTACGAGGAGGAAGAATGTGTTATTGCATCCAAATTCTGGCCAAATTCAGTCAGATTCTTATGTAGTCAAGTTTGAGGCTTTGAGGCAAGGTTCATTTTAGAAGAGTTCTAAACACCAAGGCATAGGTTGTAGATTCTCTTTCTTCATGTTTTAATACAAATATGGTTTCTTTCCCATATGGATTTGTATGTCTAATTATCATGATGTGTTTATTGGTTAATTCCTTGGTCTTTTACATAGGATCATAAGTTATCTTGTTACTCTTATTTGGTTTGTGTTTTGTTGTGTCTCTTGCAAGTTATCCTCGTAGATCAAACACTTCAAGGATAAACCTTTGGAACCTATGGAAGGTAAGAAGAGTAGTTAATTCAAGATGTTTATTCAATCCTAGGGAAAATTTATTTATCTTGTACTTGTTTTGTTCTAGTATTGAGTGTTTCAAGCTAGGGGAACAACCTCTGTCAACACTGGCTGAGAATTTCCTGTAACAAGGGGTATAATCGAATTTGGGTTAATGGATTAGGGTTTTAGATGCTATAAAATACCTAGATATTGTATTGTCAATGGTTAAGGTACACAATGAGAATGATAAAGGTGCAACTCTAAGTTTTGCTATTTTTTCTCGTTAAGGATTTATAGGCTAAATCTCTATGCATTGTGTAATATCTATTTTCCTTAAGACTTTGTATGCATTATTTCACTTCACGAGCCTAAAACTTAAAGAGCATACACATGGGTAAGCAAGAAACCAAGATGGAAATTATGGAAAACATATTACTAGAACTGGAATTAAATTATGATAAGGCGACTTCGGATTTCGAGATGTATTACACTAGCATTTTGTGTTTTGCAAGAGGTTTTCAATCTATTACATGCCTTCCACGTGTTTCTGTAACATCAATGAAGGAGCATGTAGTTGAAGAAGATATAGTCCAAGAGAGAGCATTGGCATTTAGTGAAAATTTGATAATAACATTATGTGGGTGTGAATTGTGTCATGGATTTGATGTATTTTTTTTCCTCGAAAAAAATGCATTTCATTAATTTTAACGAAACACATTTTACAGAGACTGCTAAGAGTCATAACTTTCTAGAGAAGAGGCCTTCCCAATGAAGAGACCTAACATTCTTACATCAAGTGCATAAAAGCACAAAATATACACTGCTCAAAGAACAATTAAACAACAACAAAAAGAATCCCTATTACAGGAATCCAAGTTGTGCCTAGAGCAATAGAAACAAAACTTGCTCCAAAAACTAGCAATAAAGCATAAAAACCAGCGGTATAAGTCGTTTGAAGCCTGTCATTCCCATCACATGCATTGGTCCCATAACGCATCCACATCGAGTTGAGCTTCATCGTCCCTCCTCTAGAGTCATTGTTGCCTCCGCGGTAGATCACTACGGGTCGTTGCACACTCACTGCAATACCGAGAACTTTGCCAAAAACCCGACAACCTCAACCAAAGGCCACACAAAGTCGAAGGGTAAGGAGGCTAAGGAAGGAGACCTAGCCGCCAAACTCGTTCTTATCACTCGACCCTCAAACCCTAAAAAAAATTACAGAGAAAATCGTCGCTCTCACCACTCTCCCTCTAATCATGGATTTAATGTTGTGGATAGATACATTGTAAAAAAAGTTTTTAAAAATAAAAAATGTTAAACACTAAAATTATTAATATTGATTTAATAGTAAAAATATAATGACCTTTTAACAACCCATTATTGAAGCACTACTTCATGCTTAACATTTTATGGCCAACTTGTAACAATCATAACTCATTTTCATTATAATTGACTCATAGAAAATATTCAGAATTCCACCATAAACCAAATTCCATTTATGTTTGAAACTTCACCTAAAAATTGGGCGTGCTTCAAAAGTTGATCAAAGTGATGGATTACAACACGTTTATTCAAACTTTAAAAACAGAAAACGACGTTTCGATCAGAGTGGGATCTTCAGCCAATCAATCTCTCATTGGTGGTGGGATCTTTCGCTCGTTGTGGTTGAAATAAAGAATATTAACAATTTGATTTTCATAAATTTATATTCATTACAATTTGAACTTGTTTCGTTAACTACTCAATCAAAATTTTATAATATATCAAAATCATTAATAAACAAGTATCCTAACTTCTTATGACTATACGGATTAAATCTTTGACCAAATAATTATACTAATCATATTAAATAAATAAAAATCAATATTTTTTCTCATTTTAACAATGTTTCCGTAAGGCCACTTTGGCTTCATCAATAGAAATATATCACGATGTGTATTGCTTATTGCTATGAGAAAACTATTAAAAGACAAGCTATTGTCCAAGGTCCCAAAATAATTTAAGTTTTGACTCTGGTCCATGATACCAACTACATAAAAGAATAAATAAATATTGAAACGTATATTTACCAACTTCATAAAAGAATTACAGACTTATAGAATTACAAGATATGATAAATTATGATTTTTTTCTTTGGAAAAAAAAGAATTACAAGATATTGAAACATGCATTTTTCATAGACTTATAGAATTACAAGATATTCACTTACACACCAATTTACATGATGTTTTAAATCAAAATAATTTATCAACATTTTTTTATTACATTGAACAATTATTCAAAAGCAGATAGTTAGTATTGAAATCATTAATGTCAAGTTTTGGTAAAGCAAGAGGTTGAGAGGGGTTTTGTTTACATGGCGTCCCAAAATTAAAACTCGCTGCTCTTAGGAGGCGGCATCTAAATCCAACCATGGTAAGAGTTGTTGTGGTCCAAGCCAAGTGCAATCCCTGGATAATTTTGACATCTTAAATGCCCCTAAATTGTGATTTCTTAGACCAAAGGCTCACTCAACCAATCACAATACATCCAAACAAACAAACAAAAAATATTTAAATCATTAATTAACAACAAATTATATATATAAAATTTAATTTAATTTAATCATTTTTTTAAAAATAATTTTAATTTATAATCGTTCTCTTCTACAAAGTAAGATGAATACCTACCATATATATTAATCGAAGTTTTGAAATACTTTTAGAAGATTTCACACTTCTCGTTGTTAGCCCCTTTTATAAGTGACATATCAAAATGCCCTATATGAATTTAGAAATCTATTTCAATTTTTTTCCTTTTTAAGTTTATAAATATTTAGACTCAGCTGTGAGATTAATAAAAGATCAATGAATAAAAAGATAGAATTAAAGATTAATGAATTAAAAATAATTACCAATTCCTTTTCTAAACCTATCTTATATAAGCATAACATCATAATATTGATCTATTTTTAACTATTTTTTCTAAAATTTTGTATGTCGTGTCTTTGAAGGTTCATTCTATAATCCTATGATATAACACATTTGATCATAGGATATTAAAGAATACCTTTAATTTTACTAGATATACGAAATGCTTCCAAGAATCATTTGGTTGAATCCCTTTCCAACACAACTTTCCAATTAGCAAAAAATTCCTTATTTTAATGAGATATCTTATGTACATCCATTTTTTCCATTTAATTTTTAATACCTATTTTTATCTTTACCTGTAGTATTTTGACATGGCACAAATCTTATAACCTCTAGAAATCTTGCAAGTTGAAATATAAAATCTTACTGAGTGAAAATATTTAAAGATGTGGAACAACCCCCTAAACACAAGTAGAATTCATACATAGTCGTTCCAATCAACTTTACACCACAATTACTCACATATCATACATACTCAAACACCACTCTAAATCCAAACAAAATTGGATTCATGCCACCTTTAGACATATAATACATTTATTAAAACACTAATATAACTTCACAGAGAGTCATATTTAAACCAACTTCAAACATAAAATACCAATTCAAACCCCTCAATAAACTATTTGAGCCCCTAGATATATAATTATAAACTCCCCTTAATTTCTATATGCTTTTAATATATTAAAAATACCACTTGACCTTTATATACTAGGTAATGTATCGTTTCAATTGTTTAAAGTATTGAATCCCTTAATATGAACTCATGTACTATAATATTTCCTATCTAGTGAACCCCCATGGTGATGCCCTAGGTAAGTGAGATATGAGTCACTAAGCGTAACCTTATCCTTTGCATATTTTTAAACACATATAAATATTAACACAACCACTTAACTTGTTGACGATGAACACTGATAGGCCACAAGTTAAGTGACGTGAACAAGTTATCTATTACTTGTTTTCCATGTGTATTTGTAATCACCCATTGTGTGTTTCTAGTTAAACAGGTTGTATTTCACTACCCTTTATCCATGCATCAACTACCAGTTATCCATGTATCAACTACCGGTTATCCATGCACCAACTAACATATATTTTTTACATTTTTTTCATAATTGTTTATTTTTAATTTGGAAAAATGCTCATAAAATCAATTTTGACAATACGATTGTCTCATCCTCCCACAATTTAGGAAAAACATACTTGCTATTCCACCCCAAATTCTAAAACACAAACATGCATTAGTGTAACAAAATATTTTTCTTTTTTATTATCTTCGATTACTCCCACAATATAAATTACAAATAACTAATAAATTAAATAAAAAATATAATATTATTTTATAAATTTTAGTTTACTTATATATTAAACAATTACATTTATATAATTGTTAATTTTTATTTATATAAGTGATTATGATATTATACATAATATACAAAATAAGCATGGGTGAAATCTATTAAAAAATTCATTTAAAAAAATGAAAAGAGGTTGGACTATATGCATCTTGGTTAAATTATTATCAAATTTAAGCCTAAAAAGAAGTGAAGCAATATATACATCTTGGTTAAATTATTATCAAATTTAAATTTAAAAAGAAGTGAAGCAATAAAGATATTGGATAGATGCATTTTGGTTAAATTATTATCAAATTTAAGCTTAAAAAGAAGTGAAGCATTAGATGCATTTTGGTTAAAGTATTATCAAATTTAAGTTTAAAAAAAAGTGAAGCAATAAGAATATATGAATAGTAAAAGATTAAATTGTTACATAGAACTTTTTAACTGCAAGTTAGAAGAATAAAGCTATCTTCTTATTATGGCCAACTCAAAACAAAATTCAAACATTCTGTAACGACTTTGTACAAATTTTCATGATCTTTATAGAAATTGGATAGTATCTAAAATATCTTGTTATGAAAGAAAATGTAAAATCTCTTAGACACAAAGTATATGATAAAAACAAAATTTCTTAAAATGCTCAACCTACATAGACATTAGATATGATTTTCAAAATATTTAAATCAACACCAAACTTATGATTTATTAATTATAATTAACAAAATTCCTAAGTTTAATTTCCAAGTTATTTGATCATAAAAAGAACATAATAAATTAAATAATTAATTTAATGTTATAAGCTTGATAGGTTAAAAATTAGTCTTCATGGACGATAATCATCATCATCATAATATACTAACCCACAATTTATGATTTATAACTCAACTAATTCATGATATGAATTTTTTTTCCACACATACATATAAGTAACCAACCATGCATATATAAATTTTCATTAATTTGGTTAGCTAAAATGTGCTAGATAATAACAGAGAATAGATCACATATAAAAGGCATAAAGCAATACCACATAACCAGTCACCCCTACAACTCATTGGTTAAGATTGATATTCTACTAGCGTGCTACTCGCAAGCATATTTAACGTACACCTGGAGTTTAGAGGGTTCAACGTACACCTGGAGTTTGAATGTAATGGAGATCTAACGTACACCTGGCGGGGGTCTTGATCGTATTCCTTGGTTCGTGTATCCTGTCGTCAACTGGTTCTATGTTGACGTTTGGATCCGATGAATTTAAGTCAGATGTCTATCTGGCATCGCGTCCTATGTTTGGTTTTAATGCGTGGATCCCTCGGGATTTGTTTGTCAACTTGTTTTATTGCTTGTGGTTATGCTTGCTGTGAGGTTTAGCGGTAATTTTTTGGCGACGATATTTCCCTTGTCCTGTTGATTTAGTGGGTTTGCTATGAGTTTTAGAGGTGTTTACAGTGAGGTTTAGCGGTGTATGCTGTGAGGTTTGGCGACGATTTATCCCTTGATTTCGCGGTGGATATATCAGTTGGAGGTGATTAAAGTGCATTTAAGGTCGTTCAGTGCTGCAGTACTTGTTGGTTATTGTGTCACCACATTGATTCATGTCTCTCCAGGACTTGAAAGCGCTGGCGCGCACTCCACCCAAGATACATAATACTTTCAACCTTGCGGGCGACTATTTGGTTTCTTCGACGGAGGTTTTGACGTAGTGCGCTGAGGATTTTTCCTTTGACGATGGTTACGATGTTCAGTTTGATGGGCAGTATCCTATGATTTCTGGCGATTTTGCAGTGGGGATGGTCGATAAGCTGAAGGTTTTGAACGTGGAGAATTCTGGGAAGGATCTTTCTAGAAGGGTTTCGAAGATTAGTATTATGGGCAATATTGCTGGTCATCCTGTTGATGGGTCCAGGTTTAGAATTGGTTTAGAACTGGATTCTTGCGGTGACAGACTTTTTAAACCTTTGCTGGAAGATCCGCCTGTTCAAGATGGTGGCCTTCATCTGTCGAAGGATTTAAATCAAGTGAATGTTTCTGTGAATCAGTCGGTGGTTTCCCCAGTGAAAGGTCCTGTGGATATGCCGGTGGAAGGCGCGGTGGGTTTGTAGGTGATTTCTCCTTTCCATAAGAACTCTCGGCATGGGAATTGAAGAGTTGCTCACGTTATTAAAAAAGATCCAAATCTTGTTTTGTTAGTGGTTGGCGCCGACATTAAATTAAACGATGTTATTTTGACGAATGCGCATACACTTGTTGGGCGTTTTGGCGGAAGAAATCTCAGTGTGTCGGGTTTGAAGAAATGGGTCTCTGAAACTTGGACAGCCTGCATTTCACATTGTCCGGAGGCATATATTCTGCCGAGGGGTTGGATTGCATTCAAGTTCTTTGATGCTTTGGATTTGGACTCCATCCTTGCTGGTTCTTGGAGATGGGAGGGTACTGGTCTTCTCCTGAAGAGATGGACTCCATTATTCGACCCGCGCACTAAAAGGTACGATACATTACCTATTTGGGTTAAAATGCCGAACCTCCCCTTTGAGTTCTGGTCCCTTGATTTTTTTAAATGGTCGGAAACAACTTAGGTACTTTCCTTAAGGTCGACCTATCCTTTCTTCAGTCCGGTGTATGTTGCTTGGGGAAAATTTTAGTCCTTATTGACCTTAGTCATGGGTTGGTGGTTGATCTAATGATTTCAAAAGATAATCTGAGATTTTTACAGCCTCTGGATTATGTAGGGGTTCCATTTAAATGTCTTAGATGCCACAAACATGGACATTTAGTTTCGGATTGTAGACTGCCTTTTCATAATTTGGGTGGGATGGCAAAACCTGTTTGGAGGGTGAAGAAACCTGCGGGTTTGAATGGGGTTTATCGTGATGAAGGGTTGGATTTAGGCAATGACTCATTGGAGGTTGCTGCCAGAGGATCGATACCTGTTACTTAGTCTTCTGATACTTTGGTTCCTATTGATCCGATAGTTGAACTATTGCCTATTTGTTCGCCTGATTTGGGTTTACCTGGGAATATACCTGAAGCGGGGATGGTTGATTTAGGTTATGGTTCCTTGGAAGAGAAGGTTGGTTTTCTTGAGTTAGCCCCTGTTGCTCAGACTTTCAACCTTTCTCAAAATTTGGATACTCTCGATTCTGTCATTGATCAAAATTCTAAAACTTTGGCTACTCACGATTCTGTGGTTGATCCTGTGGCTGATCAGAATTTTAAAAAAAATTTGGGCTTGGGTAATGATGATTTTTAGGTTCTTAAACCTTTGGTTTTGGATAAACCCTTTAATTTCACCTTCCTTGGGTATAAGGATTTAAATTCTTTTGACCCCCTTCTGGAGGCACAGGTTGGAGATTTCAGTTTATCAGAGTCTT
>LPNX010018493.1:370075-391654 GCA_001517045.1 Pseudotsuga menziesii | reverse complement strand
GGGGGGGGGGGGGGGGGTTAGACAAGATTCATTCTGGAGCAGTGACAGGTGATAGCCTTAAGGTTTCTGTTTATTCACATGAGCAGGATCTAAATTTTAAGTTGGATCTCCTTCCTGGGGCACTTAGAGCATTGGAAGCCCTTTCTAGGGTTCCTCTATGATTGTCACAACCTTAAACTGCTGGGGTTTTGCTAGTTTACCAAAAAAACTAGCTGTTCGTAGGCTGATTGAAGATCAGTTTATTGATGTATTATTTTTACAAGAGACTATGGGTATTGGGATCGGGTTGGTTGGTGAGCTGGAATCTATGCTCCCTGGTTGGAATTTTATCTCTCTGGATGCTAAAGGGATGTCTGAAGGTCTGTTAATTGGTTGGAGGAATAGACATTTTAAGTTGATTAATGCATGGTCGATGGAATCTGGTTTATGTGCTTCTCTATATTCAACTGAAATGAAAGATGTTTATTGCTTCATGAATATTATGGGCCCTATTTGGATAGGGTTAGGTTTTGGAATAACCTTCTTTCTTTGGATTGTCTTAAATCTGCTCATTTGATTTTTGGGGGAGATCTTAATTTCTCCTTGGGTTGTTCAGAAATATGGGGTGTAAAGGCTCGGGTGGATAACTTATCAGATTTTATATCTGAGAAATTGGACACTTTTGGTCTGATAGATATTGTTCCACTTGTCTTAACACCTACCTGGTCCAATAAAAGAATTGGTAATGATAATATTTCCAAGCATTTGGATAGACTTCTGATCTCAGCTGACTTATTGGATCAAGATCTGCATTTTAGACAATGGGTGGGAGTTGGGGGGGGACTCTGATCATCATCTAGTTTTCCTTCAGTTATTATCAAATAATCCTAAACCGAGATCTCCCTTCAAATTTAATGCTAATTGGTTATCCAATAGGGATTTTGTTGAGCTTATTAAGGCTTCCTAGAATGTTTATGTAGACAATCCTTTGGTTTCTACTGCTTCACATTTTGTGGCCAATCTTAAAACCATTAAGGAAGTCTCTATTGCATGGTTAGTTAAGCAAAAGGCTCAGGAAAATATGGATTTAGTAAAAATTGAAGGTTTGATTGCTGATTCCTTGAAAAAAACTGGATTTGGTTTCTCCACTGAAAATGAGAGGAGTTCTCTTATTGAATTGGAATCTCGTAGGAGGTCTATTCTCTTAATTCGTGAGCAGGAAGCTAGACAAAAGAGTAGGGCTATCTGGCTTGTTTGTGGTGATGATAATACCTCTTTTTTTCATAATTTTGCTAATCATCATAAGAACATTAATTCTATCTGGAATATTGAAGGAGATGATGGAATTTCTGTGGAAGGATTTGATGCAATTGCAAAAGCAGGGGTTCAACATTTTGAGCAGTTGTTTCAGGAAGATAAGACACTTCATCTTGCAGAGATAATGAAAATTGCTGAGTTTTTTCCAACTTCTATATTTGATTCGGAAAATGATGACCTTATGATACCTGTTACTTTGTTGGAATTGCAAAAGGTATTATATGTCAGCAAAAATGACAAAAGCCCGGGTCCAGATGGGATTCCGGTGGAAGTTTATCGTGTGCTGTTTGATGTTCTGGGTCCGGACCTGTTAAAAGTTGTTGATGATTCCCCTAAATTTGGCAAAGTTCCGGTTACTTTCAATTCAACTTTTATTGCATTAATTCCTAAGAAAGATATGCCTAAATATTTTGAAGATTTCAGACCTATTTCTTTGTATAATTTCTGTTATAAGATCATTGGTAAGATCATTTCAATGCGTATTAGGAAAGTTCTGGGCAGATACATATCTAGAGAACAACTTGGGTTTTTACCTGGCAGGCAGATTCATGATGCAGTAGGGGTAGTTCATGAAGGATTACATTCCATTTATGTTAAAAAATTGAAGTCTGTTGTTTTAAAAATTGATTTGTCTAAAGCCTATGACAGAGTCAACTGGACTTACTTAAGGATAATTCTGACTAAAATGGGTTTCTCTGTTCCTTTTATATCATGGGTTATGAGTAGTTTATCTTCTGTTTCATTTGTTGTCCTGATTAATGGAGCGGCTTCATCTTTTTTCAAATCAGGTAGAGGATTGAGGCAAGGCTGTCCTCTGGCTCCGATCCTTTTTCTAATAGTTGTTGAAGGTTTGGGCAGATCTTTATTGGCAACAAAAAACTCTAGAGATTTCCACAGGATATCTTTTGGGAATAATATTTCATTAACTCATGTTTTATTTGTTGATGATATTGTCATGGTATCTGATGGTTCTGAGCAATATCTATCCACTCTTTATGAGATTTTGCAAAACTTCTGTAAAGCATCTGGTATGATGATAAATGTAGATAAATCAGCATTACTTTACTCCAGGTTGGATGATGTTGAGCTGATTACTATTCAGAATATTTTTTCTTTTACCATTGACAAAATTGAGTATGGTTTGAAATACCTTGGTTTCTTTTTAAAACCATGCAGATATTACAGTAAAGATTGGGACTGGCTGGTGGTTAAGGTGGAAAAGAGAATCAAGAATTGGATTTTTCGATGGTTGTCTAAGGGAGGTAAACTCATACTGGTTAAAACTGTATTAGAAGCTATCCCAGTATATTGGATGCATTTCTGGATACCCTTAGGCATTATTGAAAGAATCAGAATTTTATGCTTTAAATTCTTATGGATAGGGAATTCGGATTCTTCTGGATTACCCTGGACATCATGGAAATCTTTAGCATGTCCAAAATTTTTGGGAGGATGGGGTTTGAAGATTCCAGCTCTGTTTGCTAAAGCACTTGCGGCCAAAAATGTCTGGAATCTGCTTCATGGAACGGGGCTATGGGTGCAGATTGCTGTTCAAAAGTATATTTCTCCTTTATCCATGTTGGACTGGATCCGTGTGACGGTTAAGTAGTGCTTTGGTCCTTTGACCTTATTGGTAATTCTCTTATTTGGAAGGTGGGTAATGGGGTCAATGTTAGAATTGGCATGGATCCCTGAGTTGTTTTTAAGTGGAGACATACTTTACCTTTTAGCCTGATGGATAAACTTCATTTTGTTGGACTTTTTTCTCTAAGTGATATAGGTTGCTTAGATTTTTCTTTACTAAATAATCAAGGCTGGATCAATGCTAACTTGATTGGGCTTACTGATCAAACTGATATTACCTGTTGGAATGATTATGTGGGATTATTTAAATCTAGTCATGTTCGACTGTCTGATGATAAGGATATTCTAGTTTGGAATCAGTCCAAATCTGGGAAATACACTCCTAGAGTTGGTTATCTTCATTTAATGTTGTAGAGATAGGAGGAGGAGCTGTCTTGGTGGTGGAAGGTTCTTTGGAAATTTAAATGCCCACTCAAAGCAAAAAAAAATTGCTGGTTTTTATTAAAGGAAAAAGCATTAACTTGGGATGTTCTTTGTTGTAAGGGATTTGAAGGGCTGGGTAGATGTTATTTATGTAAATCTGCATATGAATCTAATGTTCATATTGGTGTGGAATGCTCTTTTACTAGACAAGTGTGGTATGACATTGAGGCTAAGTTGGGGTTAACAAATCTATGGACTGGAACCATGGTGGCTACTTGTCTGAAGAATTGGGTTTTGAAGAGTGAACTGAAACATATTAGATCATTGCCTATAATTGTGTTATGGTTCATATGGAAAGCACGGAATCAATGCTGTTTCGATGATAAAGTTTTATCTCCTTACTTGGTATCAACTTTCAGTTTGGGTTGTTTAAAAGATTTTCCACAAGATAAGGTTATCAGAATTAGACAAGTAATGACTGAAGTTATTGATAAGTCATACCCTTAGGGGTACTTTGATGGATCAGCATCTGGGGATCCTAAAATATGTGGATCTAAGGGGGTACTTTTTTTATCAGATGATCATTTTTATACTTTCAAAGCTGGTCTGGGCATTGGAACTAATAATTTTGCTGAACTATTAGGATTAAAATTGCTACTTTCTCTGTCTCTGCAACATAATTTCAAGCAACTGCAGATTTTTGGGGACTCATAACTTGTTATCAACTGGGCATCCGGTAAGTATCGTATACAAAATATTTTACTTGAGCAGATTCTGGTTGAAGTTCACAGACTGGCATATTTTTTTGATAAAGTGCACTTTATGCATGTTTATCGAGAAAGAAATACTTTAGCGAACTCTTTGGCAAAATATGGATCTAATGTTTTATGTGGATCATGGCAGATCTCAGAGCACCAGGTGGATGGAGTATCAAATATGGTTATGTTTTTTTAATAGGTGGTACGAAAGATGATAAATTCCTAAAGATTTGGAGGCTGTTCAAAGTCTATGATATATGTATTGCTTGGATGCAGTTTGGTTGTTGTTTTGGAAGCTATTTGGCTGCTGTTAAAGCCTATGGATTTTGCTGGTTGGATGCAGTTTGGTTGTTGTTAAAGCCTATGGATTTTGATGGGTTATTTTCTGAAGATGAATGATGCTTAAAGCTTTAGTTTGGTTGCTATTTTGAATGATGTGTGGATGCTGTTAAAGACTATGGTTTTTGCTGGTTTATCTGGAGATGAGTGATACTTCAAGTTTATGATAATTGTAAAGATATGGGTTTTTGAAGACTGTTACTGACTTTTGAGAATTGTATTAAGTTTTCTTTATAAGATGTTTAACGTGTAAATATCAGTTTTTGCTGATGAATTAATTGAGACAATAGACAATACATAGTTATTGATCTATATGTGGAATGTATATGATCTTTCAATATATATATATGGTTTTTTTTTTCCATGGAAAAAAAAAACTCATTGGTTAAGATTAATATATTATTCTTAACACGTCTTTAACAATGATCCCCATGAGGACAAATGAGATGTAAAGACATCCATTAGACCAAACTAAACAAAACTCCCACCATCCCAAACCATAAAATTTTACTTTCCCCAACACTACTCCTTTATCAAATGATATTCAAAATGGAAGTAGGCATCCAAGGGTTTACTAGACCCATTAATGGAATTAAGGTTCCTTGCTTAATTCATGTGACCCTAAGGTTGGTGGGAGAATAATAAAGTTATTGGTAGGAATAAACCTCCACCCCTTTTGGGAATCTTATGCCTAATCAATAAGAATGCCCTTAAAATCCCCACAACCATATTAATATGAGAGGCATGTATCTATTTATATGCAAAATAATGATTGCTTGTACAACTCTTTGTATTCTACATGAGATGGCTAGCCAAGAAAATCATACAAAGCATCATGTCTCATTTATTAAAAAAAATGCATGAGTTACTAGTTATCTCGAATATCAATTACCAGTTACAAATTATCCATGCAACAATTACATGAGTTACTAGTTATCTCGAATATCAATTACCAGTCACAAATTATCCATGCAACAATTACATGAGTTACTAGTCATCCCGAATATCAATTACCAGTTACAAATTATCCATGCAACAATTACAAGTTATTTTGATAATTGTTTGTTTTGGATTTAGAACACTGTTCAATATATTTGTCTCATCCTTTAATAGACTAAATAAAACATTAATGTAGTTATCATCTAATAAATCAAAATTTAATAATATATAAAAATCAATAAAAACAATTATTCTAATTCATTAAAAACAACAATGAGAAAACTATGGAATGATAAGCTACTGTCCACGATACCAATTTCATAAAAGAAAGAAAGAAATGTTCAAACGTGCATTATTCATAGATCACTCATTTCCCAATGTGGGGTTAACATTTTAGATATAGTGGTCAACATCGATGGATTCGTATGCACACAACATGTCAATGAATATATTTTAACTTTATATAATGATTTTAAATTAAAGTAGTGGGAATTTGTTATAGTTCATGAAAATACCGAGTTTTTCAGGTTGCTGGAAGGAATAACCTGGCGCAGGGAGGATGGCGCTGGTTTTAGATCGCTCTCATGGTTATGGCCGCTCAATTAACCAGTATCTTTTGCCAGCCCTCTTTTGATTCGGCTTTCTGTTAATAAGATTTCCGGTCTCTGTTTTGGTTTCGTTTGGCGTCTTTGTTGGGTTTTTGTTGTTCGGTCGGTTTTTGTCACCATTCTTCTGGGGTTTGTATGGGGATTGATGGAATGCATGGTTATTGTATTAGCCGGTTTTGCCTGGGGTTTGATGGACTACATGGCTACTGTTTTGGCCGCTACCGGTGACTGGAGTCCCTCTTCATAATCGAGGCTAGTACCAACCAGTTAAAAATAAGTGGGAAGTTTTATCAGTTCTTTTTTTAGTCGGTATTGGTTTGGTTTTGCGTCCGTCTGTCCTTGATTGCTTTGATTTGTATTCTGTCACCTTTTTGGACATTGTCTGGGTCATGATTCGCCTTTTCTGGGTTTGAAGGACTTGGCTGTCCTTATTTAGTGGTTTCTGTCCTTTTATGAGACCAACAGTGATGATTCTGTCACTATGTGGTCGTCCTGTCCGAAAACCTTAGGGTTAGGATGAGGGTGTAACTAAACGTATTATCCCTTTTTCCTTCGTTTTTTTTTTAACTAGGGTTTCTCTCCCGACTTTATTTTATAATGTCTCCTTGGATTGATTTGGATTCTTGGTTTGTGGCTAGCCCATCATATTGACCCTTCTTTCTTGATGCAAGGGTTTTTTCGACTGTGTGTATTTCCTGCTAACGTCCAGGCCTTTGTTTGGGCTGGTATTGATCTATGTGTAAATACTTTTGGCGTAGTCTTGTGACTGTTAGCGATTGTGAGCTTGGGTTGTCGTCCTTTACCCTGCATTTTCATCCTCTTTCTTCGTATAGGTCTGAGTTTTATCCCCTGAATTTTTTGTTTACGGATTGTATTGCTGTTTTGCTGTTAGGGTTTGTGCCCTCAACGACTTTAAAAGATTTGAGGGTTCAGTTGAGTATTAGTAGTCCAGTTGTCCTTCGGTTATTGTTCATTATCGGCATCGTTTTCTTGGGAATTATTGTTGATTTTTTCCCTGTTTTGTTTGATCTATGCATTCGGGATTGTAATCGGTTCTATGGGGTTTGATTGTCTCTCTGCTTTATGAATGATCCTTTCTGGGCCAGTATATCGGATGTTATATTAAGGTTATTTGATATATAGCCTTTTATGGATCTTATTTGCCCAAGTTTCGATATTGTATGGTCTGCAATTGTATGAGATACGTTTGGCTTTCTGGCTATTTTTCATTATGAATTGGGGTCTGTCTACTATTATATGAGGATTTATTTCTGTGCCGATATTGAATATGTTGCTCATTAGCCAGGGTTTCGATTATCCCTGTTTTGCTTGATCTATGCATTCGAGATTGTAATCGGTTCTATGGGGTTTGATTGTCTCTCTGCTTTATATGAATGATCCTTTCTGAGCCAGTATATATCGGATGTTATATTAAGGTTATTTGATATATAGCCTTTTATGGATCTTATTTTCCCAAGTTTCGATATTGTATGGTCTGCAATTGTATGAGATTCGCTTGGCATTCTCGCTATTTTTCGTTATTAATTGGGGTCTGTCTACTATTATATGTGGATTTATTTTTGTGCCGATATTGAATATGTTGCTCAGTAGCTAGAGGTTTTTTGATATATAGCAATTTCTGTATGATTGCTCATTCTGACCGAGGTTCGAACTTGGATGGTCTGTTTTTGATGAGGTTTTGTTCTATTTGTGGATCGACTTGATTTTCTGAACTGCATTCGGTATATTGGGGTTCGACTGTCTAGCTTCCATATGTGGTCTGATCCAATCTATGCTGGTTTTAATATATGAGATTTTTCATTAAGGTTATTGATTTAGTGCCCTTTTTTTCTGTTGCTTACTGCTCGGGGTTTGATCTTGGATGGTTTGCTATTGATTGAGGTTTTGTTGCCTTTGCGGTTTTCTTTCTGGGAATTTATATCTTGATTCTGATGGTGGAGACCTAGGATGGGTCTCCCGACCCAAGATTGGATCATGGTCCTGCTCGATATCAGAGGCGTAGAAAGGCAAAGGCCTACAAAACCTTGGAAGGGAAACTTCGCTATGTGGTTGGTCGGTATAATTATATGGATAGGGTCGAAGCTTTGAGTCGATGTGCTTTAATTGGTAGGCTGGAATATGTTTCCATGGAGAAAAGAGACAGGGTTTCTTGGGCTTCTGAGTATTGGAAACCCTTTCTTTCCTATGTTCCAACTATCAGCTTGTTGGTTCGGGGCTGGATCATTTTTGTTTTTTTAGAGGAATCTCATGCCTCTGATGTTCTAATCCGTTTATGGAGAGTGGGTAATGGCTCTTTAGTGCTAGATTATTGGCATGTAAACTTCGATCTGGTGAGAGAAAGAGTGAAAAAGCGCCATCTATGGGAAATTCTCCCAGAGCTTCCTTTCCCGCTCTGGAATCGATCTCTTTTGGAAGGAGTAGGAAACACTATAGGTCGGTTTATGGTGCTAGAGGATGATTTCATGAATTCTTTTGATAAAAGGAAGGCAAAAATTCTTGTTGAACTTGATATCACTAAAGGCCTTCCAGCTGAAGTAAATATTCTTTGTCACGATCATTTGTTTGTTCAACGTTTGGATTTTCAGGGCATTCCCTTTAGATGCAGTGTGTGTCGGGAGATTAGCCATTTGCGCCGTGACTATCCTTCTTTCCATCGTGGGACTGTTAAGCGCTCTTTAACAGATTCTTTTGTTAACTCCCCTTTATTTTCTCCATCTAAGGATTTTACTTCTCCGGTCCAAATTGTCTCCTCATCTGGTTAGTTGAATAATTCTATTTATTTATTTGGGGAAGTATCAGACCTTGATCTGGATCTGATTGATTCAGTGATCAGCAGCAGAAAAGCTCCTTTGCCTTCAGACTTTATTTCTTCCCATACTCCTCCAAAGAAGCTCGACTAGTTGGATCCTCCTTTGACTGATATTCTGTGTCAGGAGTCTTCCCCTGCAACCACTGCTCTGTGCCCTCCCTTAGCTCCAAATCACTCTGGAGTTTCTTTTGATGCCCCTTTAAATACTATTCCTTCTTCGATCCCTCCGAATGACATTTATCCCATTCCTCTATTTTCTGAGGCCGACTTTCCTCCTCTTTGCGCTTCTGGTCAGAATAGACCCCAGTATTCTGTTTCGCCTACTATCAGCCCGAAATCCTCCCCCTCCTTTGCAGATCCCTCTTTGAAAAATTATTTAAATATTTTCTCAGATAAGACGCCTCTTTCCCCTTCGGTTCTCCCTCTAGACTCAATTCGTTTTGAAAATGTTACTATAAGGTGAAAGAAAAAGTCATCAAAACCCCCTCTTGATTCAACAGATTCAGTTCAGGCTCCCTATACTCCTCTTTCTGAAATATTAAAAGCAACAGAGCGTTCTCAATCTTCCCCTTCTCATTGGGTCCTTAGATCTTCGACCCCTGATTCATTGGTTTCTTAATGCGTATCCTCTCTTTGAATGTTCGTGGCTTGGGGGCTCTAGCCAAGCAAAAAGCCTCCGAAATTTGCTGTTATCTCTCTCTCCAGATGTTGTTCTTTTTCAGGAAACTATGACTAGTCCTTATCCTGCTTTATTTGCTTTTTCCGAACTTTGCCCTGGCTGGGAATTTTGTGCCCTCGGCTCTAACGGTCTTTCTGGAGGCATTCTTTCTGGCTGGAATCCAAAAATTGTTAAGTGCAAAGCTTTTCATACTGCTGCTGGTATTCTGCTAAATGCTTTGATCCGGGGTTCCTCCCTGAATCTCTCAATTTTAAACTGCTATGGTCCCTATCTCAATCGGGAGTCCTTCTGGAATGTTGTAGCATCAGGTGGTCTTCTTTCTCTCCCTAATCTTATATTAGCCAGAGATCTTAATCTGACTCTGAATACCGCAGAAATATGGGGCTCCAAAGCACATCCTGACCCTTTGGGTCCTTTTTTCTCTAAACTTTTCTTTGATCATCATTTAGTGGATGTGGATTCTCCCTGTGCTGGTCCCACCTGGAGGAATGGAAGGATTGGGGAAGATGGTATCTCAAAAAGATTGGATCGATTTTTAATATCAGAACAACTTGTCAATTTGCTTCAAAGGTATCGAGTTTGGGCTCACAGATGTGGGATATTTGACCATTTCCCTGTGGTTCTTGAATGGACTGATCACCATAGTTTTTGTGCCTATCCCTTTAAGTTTAACCAATCCTGGTTAGACAATGAAGACTTTATTCATATAGTTCGTTCTGAGTGGCCCAGTATTCTATCAAACCCCTCTTTGGATGCTATGCAGGATCTTCATATTAGACTTAGAACTCTAAAGGAAAAGGTCAAATATTGGACTAAAGCAGAATCTTTGAAGATGAAAAACAGTTCTGTTGCTTTGGAAAAGGAAATAAACTCTATTCTCCTTTCCTCTCATTCAGCAATTTTAAATCTAGAACAGCAACAAAAATTGAATTCTCTTAAAAAGGATCTTCAAAAGCTGATTGATCATGAAATTAATTCTGCCAGACTTCAAAGCAGAATTACTTGGGCTCAAAAAGGGGATGCTAATACTAAGTTTTTTTCATGCTGTAGCATCAGCCCGCAAAAATCACAATGCAATATGGAGTCTTCAAGATGAGCTGGGCAATTGGGTTTCAGATGATAAAAGTCTTAAAGACCTTGGTGTTCGACATTTTAAGACCTTGTTTGAAGATGATCATTTGACTAATCTGGAAGCTCAACTTAAGGTTATACGTCTCTTTCCATCCTTTATCAGTCCAGAGAAGATATCAGCCTTTACTAGTCCTGTCACTATCTTGGAAGTTGAAAAGGCTTTAAAACTCTTTAAAAAAGATAAATCTCCTGGCCCGGATGGATGGCTGGTTGAGTTCTTTTTGACTTTTTTTGATCTTTTGGGCCCTATTCTTGTTGATGTGGTGGAAGCATCTAGATTCTCAGGCAGAGTGTCTCCTGCTCTCAATTCTACATTCTTGGCTCTCATTCCAAAGGTTGATTTTCCTGTCTCCTTTGCTGACTTCCGCCCTATTTCCCTGTGTAACCTCTGTTACAAGCTCATTTCTAAAGTTGCGGCTATGAGACTTAAGCCCTTCCTTGATGAAGCTATTTCCCCTCAACAATTTGGTTTTTTAAAAAACCGTCAAATCCTTGAACCCATAGCCATTTCTCAAGAGGTCCTTCATACCGTCAATTCCAAAAAAAGGAGTGCTCTTATTCTAAAATTGGACTTATCTAAAGCTTTTGATAGAGCTAATTGGACTTTCATCCGCCTTCTTCTCATTCATATTGGGATTCCCCTTGTTGGGGTTAACTAGATTATGGGATGCGTTTCTTCAGCCAACTTTGCTGTGCTAGTTAATGGCTCTCCATCCTCCTTTTTTTCTGCCTCTTAGGGAATTAGGAAGGGATTCCCTCTATCCCCTCTCTTGTTCATTCTGATCATTGAAGGGCTTAGTCTGTTGATTGAGGATGCAAAACAAAATGGAAATATTAAAGGAATCAAAATTTCATATCATCTTTCTCTCACTCATTTACTTTTTGTAGATGATGTGATCTTATTTGGCCTGGGTTCTTTCAAGGAATGGCAAGCCTTCAAAGCCATTCTTGATATTTTCTGTGAGGCTTCAGGTATAAGTATTAATGTGAACAAATCTAGTTTTCTCCATAATGATTTGAGTATGGACATTCTTCACAGAATTACAGACATTCTTCCCTTCAGAGTGGATGATATTCGAAAAGGTTTTGGCTATCTTGGTTACTATATAAAGCCTTCAGGTTACTTGATAAAGGATTGGCTCTAGCTTATTTCAAAGTTTGAAAAGAAAATTTCTCATTGGACAAATAGATTCCTGTCTTTGGGAGGCAGACTTGTTCTCATTCGTTCTGTTTTATCAAGCATGCCTGTTTATTGGATGGCATTGGTTCCGATCCCAACCTCGATCTTAGACAAGCTCAAAAATATGATTTTTTCATTTCTATGGGGTTCTTCAACAAAGACTAAAAAATTCCACCTTGTGGATTGGCATCTTTTGGCTAGGCCCACTTCTCATGGTGGCTGGGGAATTAAACATCTTCCTAGCTTCAGTCTTTCTTTGAGGATGAAATTTTTTTGGTTAGCTATGAATAGCAAGGGTATCCGGAATCTTCTCATTGCTGTTAAATATTTGAAAAATAAACCTCTCCATATTTGGTTCAAGGATAAGAATTTCTCTTCAAGGAATGCCTCTATTATCTGGAGGGGTTTCATCTCCACCATACCCTGGATTGGCAGAGGCATCATTTGGAAAGTTGGGAATGGAGAGTCCATCAGTTTGGGAGCAGATCCTTTCATTGGTATGGGTTCTTCCTTTGTTCTGCCAAGAGACTTAAGGGATTACTTAGAAGACTTTGGTATTAGCTCCCTTGCCCAAGCTCGTAACCAAACTTCTTTTGCCTCTGGTTATTGGTTCTCTTCCGAAGATCTTGACCTCTTTGGTGAATGGAAAATAACATGGGACAATTTTATAAGAGGTCTGGAATATGGCCGCATTCATCTCAATAATCAATCTGATTCTATTTCTTGGTCTCATAACAAGTATACAGGTCCTCTTACTGCTGTTGAAGGATATAAATGCATAATTTCTGATATATGTTCAGAGATTAATGATTCAGTTCTGAAAATTTTATGGACTTTGAATATTCCTCTGAAATTAAAATGCTTTATTTGGCTGATTCTTAGAGGAAAGATTTTAACATGGGACCAATTGCAAAGCAGAGGATTCATGGGCCCCAGTAGATGTGTTCTTTGTGAAGATAATCTGGAAGATATTCACTATTTATTTTTCAGCTGTTCTTTTTCTGCTAGTATCTTCAATTATTTTGCGGTTAAATTCAAGTGCTCCTTCCCAGTTTTTAACTCTGCCCATTCTTTTTTGGATCAATGGTTCTCCACTACAGCGCAATCTGCTCCCTTCAGATTCATTCCGTTGTTCATCCTTTGGGGAATATGGCTTCTTCAGAATCATTGCTTATTCGAAAACAAGAAGCCATCCTTCTCAGCTCTGATTTCCAGGATTGAAGGATTGACCAATTCTTACCCTGTGCCGGTTATTTCTCATAAATCCCGTAATCCTGGTCCTGCTCCAATAAAAATCTACCCTCGTGGATATTTTGATGGAGCTGTTGCAGAAAAAATTGGAGGTGCTGGTTTTGTGATTTTTATCAATGACTCTCATTTCTTCAGTTTTTCTATGGGGTGTGGAAGTAGCACAAATACCAGAGCGGAATTATTGGCAATTTGGGCTCTTCTAAGAGTCGGCTTATTGATGGGAATCCCTTTGCAGTTGATCTATGGTGATTCCAAGGTTATTATTTCTTGGCTTAACAACATTTCAGCACTTGATGTTCCATCTTTGATGCATTGGTGTTCCGATATTAGATATATGATTCATTTGACCCCTCCGGTGATCATTAAACATACTTTTCGTGAGCATAATTCTCTGGCAGATGAACTTTCAAAAAAAGCTTTGCTATTGGATATGGGCTCTGTTTCTTTTACAGAAACATTGGATGGATTGGTTATTAACCAAGGCAGTCTTGATCTATTTTAGTTGTAGCTGATTCTTTTTATTCAGCTTATGTTTCAGCAGTTGAGGATGTTTCTCTTGATGTTCTGTGAGAGTTCATTCTGCCAGCCTGTTTTTTTGCTCTGAAATGTCTGTTTAAAGTTCACTTCAGATTATTATCAGTATTTCTAACCTGATTTATTCAGGGATGATGAGGAAAGTCTGCATAGATCAGACTTTTTTTCTTTGTTGCTCTGCATATGTCTTTTTTCTTGCTGAGATGGACTTGTTTATCAGTCATCATATTGATATGTAAATGATGTCTTTTGATTCAATTGAATAACAAAGACTGGTATTTTTTCCTCTGAAAAAAAAAAAACTATTTGCATTTTTTTTTATAAGTTTGGCTAGAATCTGGTAATACGATATGGATTTATTTCAAAAACCTCCAAGACACTTTAAATATGCAATTCTAATAAACTGTCATTTAAACAATTTTTAATGAATATTATAAAAAAATACATCAAATTTTGAATCGTTTAAAGTTTAGCTTACACCTAAATAAAATTACCAACATCTTATTAAACATCTTATTACAGTGAATAATTAATATAAATGATTAATAATTAAATTATTATTTAATCACAATTATATATATTTTTTAAATTATATACTATATCTGTCAATTTTAATTTAAAACAATTTTCTTATAGTACTCAATCAATTTCTTCAATTTAGGACCATTCTCTCTTCTATTTAGAACCATTCTCCTTTAGTGTGTAAGATCAATACCTACAATATAAATTGATTGAAGGATTTCTTACATCTTGGAAGATTTCACACATTTTGTAAATTGCTTTATTTGACTTACCATTTAGAAATCACTTATTTTTTTACTTTTTGAGTTTTTAAATATTTAAATTTATTTGGGAAAATATTTTAGAGATTAATATCATACATGTTTTCTAATTTTTTTTCTTGAAAATAAAATAAAGGATCAATAAACCAAAAGCAAAGACCAACTCCTTTCGACGATGAAATGAAGTAGTTAATACAAATCACATCATATCTAATGGTATTAAAAAAGCATTTTGGAGAAACTTCAAATGAAAAATTGCAACGAACAATAAGAGCTTTACACATAGAAAACAAAAAGAAATAGCTTGAGTTTTTTTATGAGGCCTACAAAAACATGTGGTTTAGGTGGAGTCCTTAATATTCCTAAAATACATCATATTTAATTTTTTAAAGATAACAGTGGAAGGGAGCAATAATATGAAAGAATTCTTGGCTCTGTGTAAGAGAAAACAATGGTATTGACAAAAGCACTACGAACAGATTGAATGCCTTGTCATTATTAGACTAAATATAAATAGGAAATACATAATAGCAATACTATGGGAAAATACCATGGGTGACTTAACTCACTACCTAACCACATGTGAGATTACATTCTTCAACACACCCCCTTAATATCAACTGGTAGTACATCTTCAACACTATCTATGCCTAAGTCCTCTCTCTGATATACAAATCCAGATGCCAACAACTCCTCAGAGCCACAAAACAGTAAAGAAATTTGTCCATCATTGACTAACTCACCAATGAAATGATAGCGAGTGTCAATGCGTTTGTTTTTTCTATGAAATACATTATGTTTAGACAACTATATTGCAGAGCTATTATCACATAAAATAGAAGTGGGATCTTTTGCAGTGTGTCCCATATCCTTTAACAATCTTCTTAGCCAAACTGCATGGCAAGCTGTTGTGGTGGCTGCTACATATTATGCTTCTGCAGAATACATCCTCACAATGGGTTGTTTCTGAGATGCCCAAGAGATCAGATTTGTACCCAAATGGAAAGCATAACCATATGTGCTTTTCATATCATCAAGACTACCTGTAAAATCATTGTCAGTGTACCCTGTGAGAGTACTGTCTGGTGTATGAGTGTACCAGAGGCCATATCCAAGTGTTCCTGCAACATATCTCAGAATTATTTTTCCAACTTTCCAGTGAGAGTCTTTGGGAGACTCCATAAATCTAGAAATAAGACTGACATCATACATCAAATCAGGTCTAGTTGCTGTCAAGTACATTAAACTGCCTACCATTTGTTTATAGAGTGTATTGTTTACTGCTGGTTCATCATCATTCTTGGTTAACTTGGTGCCAAGAGCTATGGGGGTTTCTATTGGTTTACATTTATCCATTCTGAATCTCTGCAAAATATTAGTAGCATACTTATGCTGGCAGATAAAAATACCTTTATCAGTTTGAGTAACTTCCAGGCCAAGGAAGTAATTCATATGTCCTAGATCAGTCATTTCAAATTCCTTTTTCATGACTGTCTCGAAATCTTCAAGCATCAAATTACCAGTGTAAATCATGTCATCAACATAAAGACATACCATCAATATTTTACCTTGCTATGTTTTGACATACATGGTGGGCTCATTGTTGCTTCTGTTGAAACCATTGTTGATGAGGTAAGAGTCAATCCTACTATATCAAGCTCATGGAGCTTGTTTTAGACCATACAAGGCCTTTTTCATCTTATACACTTTATCTTCATGACCTTTGACAGTATAACCAAGTGGTTGGTCTACATAAAGTTCTTCTTCAAGAATGCCATTAAGAAATGAATATTTCACATCCATTTGATACACATGCCATTGATTTTGTGTTGCAATGGCAAGTGCAACTCTGATGGTATCCATACTTGCTACAAAAGCAAAGGTTTCATCATAATCTACACCATACTTCAGTGCATATCCTTTGGCAACCAACCTTGCCTTGTGATTTTCAAGTTCTCCTTTTTCATTAAGTTTGGTCTTATATACCCATTTGACCGAAATACTGGTTTTGTCTGCGGGGATATCAACAAGATCCCAAGTCTGATTTTTCTCTATTGCATCAATTTCTTCATTCATGGCTTTTAGCCACTGTGCATCCTTCATTGATTCATTAAAATATGTGGGCTGACAAGAGAAGAGAGCATATTGAAGTTGCTCTTCAAGGATTGGAGTCTGTTCATACAACTCCCTCAAGCTTCTGGTTTTCTGGTGTTGTGGTGGATTCTCTACTACTTCTTCTTGCTACTGCACTTCCAATCTTGGAAGTCTGATAGATAGATCTGGCTGATGTGAACGTTCTGCATGTTGTATGTCTGAAGGATCACTCTGGAATTTGTCTTCAATGAAATTTAAGTCTTTTCTCACCACAAGCCTTTTGGTGACAAGATTATATAGCTTGTATGCCTTATGTTGTTCGCTGTAACCAGTGAAAATACAATGCTCACTCTTCTTATCTAAATTTATTTTGAGCTCATCAGGTATATGCGCAAATGCAACAGAACTGAAAAATTCTAAGATGTGCAACACTAGTCTAGTGCCACTCCATGCTTCTTCAGGAATCTTGTCCTGGACAGTCACCATGGGTGATCTATTGGCAAGTAGACTGAACATCCAACAGCTTCAGCCCAATACTCATCTAACAACTTCTTGTGTGAAAGCATGCTGTGGGCCGTGTTCATGATGGTCCGGTTTTTTTCATTCAGCAATCCCATTCTGCTCTGAAAACTCATGTGAATCATATTCACCTCCACCATCTGACCTGAGCATTTTAATGAAATTTCCAAACTGCTTCTCAGTGACAGCCTTTAACTCTTTGAACTTGGAGAAGGTCTCTGATTTGTTCCTGAGAAAATAAATCCATGTTTTCCTACTAAAATCATCAATAAAAATATGAAAATAAAAACTAGCTCCTATGGATTGGGTTTGCATGGGTCCACAGAGGTCTGTATGAACTAACTCAAGATGCTCTTTGGCTCGAGATGTGAAAGTGGGGAAATTGTCCCTATGATGTTTACCAGTGATACAATCCTCATAGGTGATGGATTGTTCATGAATAACTGGTAATGTTTTGACCATTCATTGTTTATGCAGGAGATTGAGACTCTTGAAGGGAAGATGATCGAATCTATAGTGCCATAACCAAGATTCATCTTGACTGGAAACTGTATGAGATACATGCTGTGGAAGGTTGGCACTCCTAAGACTGAGAGGAAATATTCTATTCTTGGTCATTTAAACTTTGGCTATGAGTCTCTTACTGGGAGGTTTATTGTAGATAACACAATATGTATCAAAAAACCAAATATCATATTGGTTCTGAAGTAATTGACCTATACTGATTAGATTGACATTCAGATGTGGTACATAGAACATGTCACATACCCCAATTTTGTAAAATAATGATAATTTTTTTAATTTGATTTCCTAAGACATTATGTTAAATTTAATGCTAAGTAGGAACTGATGACTCAGCAGAGTCAAAAGAAGTGGAATGTAATTCTGAATATTTTATTATTAATAAATAAAAGTGGAGACAACAGCATGGGAGAGCTGTTAATAAGAGGTTACTGGTCAAACTGGTGGAAGGAACTAGGTGGAGGGCAAAAGACAAGTGGCAGCATCCTCAAACACTTCCTATGTTGCAGGTGGAAACTTCCCTACATTTGGGGTCATGATCCCCCAAGAAAGTGGGATTAGAGCAGGTGTCTCAATAAATGACAACTAACCCAAAAAGACCTAGGCAATATTTTTAAAGTACCCAATGAATAGAGCTGAGGTTGCTCAGATATTTTCTAGAGAAGTATCATTCAAGAGGAATGCTATTCAGGAAATTCATTGGGGAAAAAGGGGAAAATAGTAAGGAAAGTGTGTTGAGAGAAAGTCTGCAGTAACTTGGTCTGTTACAGCCTGCTAGCTGGGAGAAATTACTGATAAGTTCATAATTGGTACTGATTCTGAAGACTGGTATTTGACTATTGCTGCACCTAGTTCCAGCCAGGGAGACCAGAGAAAGCTCGGGGGTCCTGAGGATTCGCTGTTTGAGCGCTCTCCAGGAGTTGGTAGGGAGGAACGACCTCCCATTGCTGTTGTTGTCCAAGCTCAAGAACAGGTTCTGCCCTCTAATAGTCTGTGTTTTAATAACTGAGTATGATTGAATGTTATGTTTGTTGATTATGATACAAAGATTTAGATGGCTTAGTGATTTAGTTGCTCTAGTTTGTCAGTAATAGAATTCTTTTAATGAGAAATAAAAACCCACTATGTTTTTCCTCATCTGGAGTTACCAGACCGTACTCCAGCACAGGGGTGAGATTATAAATAAAGATGATATGATAAAAATATAAAAATAGAATGTAAATGGAATTACAGAGTATTTTCTTTGTGTGTTTTTTTTAGAAGAAATATCTTTTGTAACAGGAGTAGTATTAACCTGTATGGAAAACTGTCAAGTCTTTTAGAAACAAAGAAATAAATTGTATTGTTTACTGATAGTAGTATGTCTAAATAGAGAAGACAGTCCTTGATACTATAGTTACTTCCTTATTGTTATTTTCATAGCAAAGAAGAGTATAACAGTCCACTAAAGTAGGGTTAAGTTAGAAAAAGATGCTTTATAGTTTACTTACTTACAGATTAAACTACTGCAAGTATAATGTTCAAATTGAAGGAAGATTAGCTAGAATCTCTATTTATTTCTACAGGTACTTAGTTAATAGCAGAATTTACTTTTGGGAAGTAATATATATTCTTTATTCATTTCTGTTCCACTTAGTTAAGCTTAAACAAAACATACAACTGCTAACTTATACTATTAAGATGTTAACAGTGTAGAACTTAGTTAGTTCTGTTACATTCATTATATTGTAGTTTAAACCAGACAGTATGGGATACTGAGAATATGTCTACAAAGTATTTAGTACAGTAAGTATAATAATACGGTAATAAATTACTAAGTTTATTTACGATTATGAATAAAATAAGGGTAACAATTCTATAATAATAATTACAATTCTTTTAAATAAACTAAACAAAGTAAAAGTAATAACAGAAGCCATAGTACTTATAGGTAAGACAACAGTCTTTTAATATACTCTTTCTATCATTTATGTTGCATGGACTAAGCATGCAGATTATATACCAACTATAGAAACAATAATAATATAGTGTTCTATTTAATTTTAGTAACATGAAATAAATTCTAAATTCGATACTTAAAAAGAAAAAGAAGTAACTGTTAGTTACTTAAGCATTTCATAAGAAACATGAATCGTTTTATTTTATTCTTTTAATAAAATAATATAATAGCATTGACTGTTTCTATAAAACAAACAGGTTATAAGAGTAATGTATAGTAAACCCTAATGATATTTAAGAAAATTATTATGGAATAAAAGTCAAGTATATTAATGCACTGTCATTAATTCAACAGAGTGATAGAATGCTCAACTTAAAGAGCTTAAGCAAAAATTTACACAACCTAACTACAACCTCATAATTTACAAAGGTAAATTATAAATTAAAGACAAATGCTGTAAACATTTTCTTACTGACGAGCTTCAAATATTATGATAAACATATCAATTTCAGTGCTATAACATAAACAAGAAATATAGAAAAGAAAAACAGTATTAATAACTTATATGATGGACTTAGGGTGAAAACCCTATAAGTTCAAAATTACAACAGAAGTAGAAGTCGTGGGTTGTAACCCTTTTTCAAGTCAGGTTCACGGCCTCATGTATTACACAGTCAAGTTAAACAAAAAGTCGAACGGCTCTTCAAAGCCCTCGACCCCTTTAAGCATTGAGAGTATCTCTGTTTCTTTTCACTTCTTATGCAGCATGTGAATACAAACAAGAAATTAACTTATACAAGCACGGCCAAAGCCTGAGCACCCTCGCACGACGCAAGGGGCTCTTCAACTACCACAAGTATTAAACAAACTATCAGGGCAAACTGAAGTCGCAAGGGTTACAGGCCTCAATGCGCCAACCCTCAAAAGTCCCAAAGGAACCCCACAAAGAGAAAGTTCCATGGTTTAACCAGGCTTACCAGGGACTTGTAGCCGCTGCAACTACTTTGTACCAGAAGCTGCGCAGAAGGAAGGCCGAGACCTGTATCCAACAAAGAAAACCACAATATTAAAATGTGTAAGTGGAAAATTTATCTTATAACTAAAAGCAAATAGTAAAACGAAAAAGAATTGCAATATTCTTCTACCTGATCTTTTTATGGAGGCGTGACCACCAGCAACAGCAAGACAACCACCAACAGGACGAGGTAACCCTACTGCAGGAAGGGAGAAGAAGATTAACACACAACAACACTCAAATGCAATGTAGCAGTACAAGACTTCAATCCTCACTAAGGGAGGAGGTTATCTCAGTCAAGGGTTCAGGTTCGAGATAGCATGACAGAGAAAAACCTGCGGGAAGAACAATCGATGGATGACCAACAACAACACATGGGATAGGACAAGCCACAATAAGATAACGGACTGGAGGTTAACGTTGCAGAGGAGAGGTACTGCAAGGGTGCACCAGCACCTTCATAGAGCGACAGGAGCCGAAGGAGAAGGAAGGAATAGTGAGTTAGGGTTTGACTACGGCCCTTTTAACCACGTAATGCATGGCGAGGGTAATGCCACGTTACCAATAAATATATTTGCTTGCAGTGGGTGAATTCATATAGTTTGGAGGACGTTCCACCCAGAAATGATTCCAATCATTTTATGCATCGAGTTACTCTTAGCCTTGTTGCAAAGTCAGCTTATCATTCCTATGCTGCATGTAAGAACATAAAAATCATCACATTAAACACTCAAACCTTACAATCATTAAAGTCGTGGAGACCATTACGACCAACGCTTTGCAAATTATGGTATTCTTATAAATTGACAAGTTTAAACCTACGATTGTTATGGCAAGGTTATGATTATAACCTTTCTTGATAGGTAAGTAATAGTAACCATAGCTTACAAATGTTGGAAAAGAAACATATCCTCTATAAAGTTTATAGAACTATAAAAATAAAGACTAAGCTTTATTTTGATCGTGATCATGGTTGAGTTTTTAGGCCTCTTATTCCACCTTATACCTTGTCTTATGCGTTATGAAATATTAAGTTAAATCAACTTTTGGCTTAACATAAAAATATATTGGAATATTATAAAGGAGGATATTAGAGTAAAAATTATGACATTAGTTCTATTGTTCATAATAACCTTAATGGATTATCTATTTTTGG
>LPNX010018493.1:330348-369607 GCA_001517045.1 Pseudotsuga menziesii | reverse complement strand
CATAGATTTTATAACTCTGTTACTCTTACTCTGTTGTAAAGAATCAGTAAGACATTTTTATACATCACAACTATGATAGCTATGGAATAATTCCGTAATCATCAATAACCATGGATTTACTTCTTCTAAAAAGAAGGGCAGTTAATAAATGTACCTTAACATGCGTTGGGAATTGTTTAGCATTTATTTTTTTTACTAAGCTTTTCTTTTGCGACGAACTTGTATTTTAAATACTTTAGAATTGCGACAAGCAGCACCAAAACCTCTTACTTGTAGTCTGTAAGAACAGGAAAAATTTCTGCATTAGCTCGGAAGCTAAGTAAGCCCATTTTGCATGACAGTCTCACCTTGTGGTCGCAAAAAGAAATATAATCAGTAAACTGAAAAGAACTGCTCTATCGCTAAACATAACCAACAGATAATTCAGATAATGAATTTGGTAACATATAACTAATTTAATAATTAGTTTACTGTAATTATGATAATTATATGTTTTTAAAATTTTTAAATTTTTCGGAAAATTTGGGGTTTTGACAGAACACCTCATGAATGAACTTATTTTCATTTTTCTTAGTAAGTACATGAATAGTACCTTTTCCTTTTGCTAGAACTAGAAATTCATCTCCTAGCTTGATATTCGTGACAACAAAGGAATCCAAACTAGATAATAGTGACTTGTTACCGGTCATGTGATTGCTGCAACTGCTATCTAGTAGCCATAGATCTGAGCTGCAGTGTTCTTTAGTTTCTTGATAAGACATAATCATCACCTATGAGGAGCCTTCTTCTTCTTTGGAGACATTGGCTCTGCTATTGTTCTGGACAGCTTGCTTCTTTCTGTATTCTTGTTCATAGTACCCGTACTTCTTGCAGTAGTTACACTAAACATTGGACTTATTGGTCCATCTCTTGCCTCTCCCCCTATGACCTTGAGATTTGTGAGAGTGTTCTGAATGCTCTTAGTGTTCATGACTGTGACTGGTTCTGTCTTATGTAGCTGGAGACCCCCGGCCTCTTCTTCCTCTACCTCGTCCTCCTTTGCCTCGACCTCTATTGAGGGAAGTCTAGGTGTGAAATGCATTGGTCAATGATTCTTCTTCTTGATGGAACCATGCTTCATGAGATAGAAGAGATCCATTCAAATCTTCTGGGGTGATCTGAGATAGATATTTTGCCTCTTCTATGGCAGTCACTACCATAGAAAACTTCTTGGTGAGACACCAAAGAATCTTTTGAACTACAATCTTTTGTTCTAGCGGTTCACCATAGGTTTGGAATTGGGTCACAATACCCGAAACTCTAGTCATGAACTGATCCACGATTTCTGACACTTTAATCTTCAAACTTTCAAATTGAAGGCGTAGGGTTTGCAGTCTTACCGTTTTAACGCGATCGGTTCCCTTGTAGGCCGATGCAAGTAGATTCCAAGCTTAAAGTGTGCTGGTAGCTCCGGAGATCCTCAAGAAAATGGATTCCTCAATGCAACTTTGGATCAGCCATGTGGCTATGAGATCTTGGTCTCGGCGAGCTTCGAGAGCATTCTTTTGGGCATTATTCATTATGGCCAGAGTAGTCGCATCAGGTTCTTTGAACTTGGTTTCCACCATATCCCAACAGTTGTTGAGCTACATAAATGTCTTCATTTTTATAGACCAAAACTCATAGTTAGATCCGGTGAGAACGGGTCCAGAGATCGGCTTCAAAGAGCTCGTACTAGCCATGATATATGAAAAAAATATTTTTCCCTAGCTTTTCTCCCCCCCTTTTTTTAATAAAATGGAGCACCGCTCCTCCTTCAATGGCAAAGGGTGGTGAGGAGGCGCGGTGCTAACAATTTGTGTAACTTTTGTAGTTTCACTGCACTTTCCAAGTGCAACAAGAGTGGTGGTAACGCTCCTACCTTCTTCATAAGTAGTGGTGGCACTGATTTTTCACTTTGTGAAATGAGTGGTGGCCTATGTGGGTAACGCTTTTCCCAAAATGAAAGGAAGTGGTGTCCTTCCCATTAAAAAAAAACAAAATCACGACTTGGCCTTCCAGTAAAAAAAAAATCACCACTTGGCCTTCCCGTAAAACAAATCACCACTTTTTAGGGTTAGGGAAAAAAACAACCCAAAATCAAATCTGGAAAATAAAATATACAAACATGTTCAGGAGGAATGTGGCTTCCAAATCTTAGTGCTTTCCACTCTATGAAAAGGATTACCTTACCCTTGGACTAGGCCATAGGCTCTGATACCATGTAAAAGAAAACAATGGAATTGACAGAAGCACTACTGGCAGATTGAATGCCTTCTCATTATTAGACTGAATATAAATAGGAAATACATAATAGCAATACTATGGGAAAATACCATGGGTGACTTAACTCACTAACTAACCATAGGTGAGATTACATTCTTCAACACTTTGAACACTACTAAAATTGAAATACAAAGAAGGAGTTTGAAAGCTTAAAAAATATGGTGATTCGGCTTGTGTAGTTATGATGTATACCTTTCCTAGTATTGCGGGGAATATGGACTGCTCAAAATGCAAATATTTTTTAAGATGAAAAAAAGCAGGCATTACAAATCACATCACAAGTAATGGAATTAAGAAAGCACTTTGGAGAAACTTCAAATGAAAAATTGCCACAAACAATAGGAGTTTATACATAGAAAAAAGGAAACAGTTGAATTCTTTTATGGGGTTTGATAAGGTCCCAAGTAGACCGGGTCATTTAGGTGGTGTCCTTTATATTTCTGAAAGACATATTATCTCATTTAAGGTTAATTGTAGACAAGGGACCAATAATATGGGAAATTATTGGCTCTTTGGACACTACTAAAACTAACATACAAAGGAGTATATGTTGGGCAATAGGGCAGACCCGGGTTTAATCCTTTCGCGTCGCACCAACAAAATACCCACAGTGTTGGCCCTTTCGGCAACAACCTGTGAACAGGTTGCAGTCTCACCCGAAACAACTATGGGGTGCTGCAGAATCAGGTTTCTGCAAGCAGAGAAGGAGATTACTGTACCTTGTCCTTTAACAACTTATAATCAATAAACACAGAGCTCCGACACTTATATCTAAATAACTTCACAGATAAATAAACATACAGTGACTTGCTCAACCCACTACAAGGAATTCATAGCCAAGCTATTTATTAATAATGATCTTACTTATCAGATTTATACAGTTATTAATGCATGAGAACAAACAGAAATAGAAACAGCACAAGAACCACAACACCAGATATAACGTGGTTCACCCCCAGTGTAGGGGCTACGTCCACGGAACTGTGTTTTATTTCAACTTTTTTCAAAATCACAGTTCTGATCTGCGCACTCAGCTGCAGATCTCTTCAGTCTCTTAAGCCGTGCACACAGCAGCGAGCCTCTGCGCACACAGCTGCAGATTTCCCTTAACCTTTTACAAAAACCCTCTGCGCACACAGCTGCAGAGGTCGTCCACGCACACATCTGGGACTTAACCTTTCGTTACACAATAGCCTTAGCTTCGCCTTAACCTTCTTTACATCAAAAAGCCTAACATTTCTTATTTACAACAATGCCTATTTATACATCGCGCTATTACAAAACCATGGCTTCAAACCATGGGCACCCAAAACCCTAAATCCTGGTCTTAAACCGTGGGTTTATTACAATAGAGAACTTTGACTCAACCCTCGACACCCCTAAGACTATTTTGAGTCAACCTCCGCTTACAACTCCTTTGGCCTGCGCAGATATTTTCCTTAAGGACCGTTAGGGTGCGCGCCCCAACAGGCCCCTAAGACTCACCAGTGTCCCGTCCCGGGGCACTCGTCTATTCGGTTGGTGGTAAAATTTGTTTGGCGAAGACAATGTGCGCTGATTGCTGGGGTCCGTCCTGTTGTTTCCGACTGCCTGCTTCGTTCCTTCTTGCTGTTAATGCTGGTCAGGGCCGTGTGGATCCATCTGCAACCCCATCCTTTTCTCGGGTTGGCGACGCTTAACCCTCCACAACTTGGGGTCCCCTAGAATTGCGTGTCACGCTGCATAAGACACACAGCTGCCACGGTTCTGCTATGCCAGAAGATTTCATGGCAGGGTTCCCCAGAATCTGTTGGCGAGGTCTCATGGCCTTCGTCGCTCCACATTAGAGAAAATTTGTGCCTGCCTTCGCCTGATTTAGATCAAACTTCTGCCTGCCTTTGTACCTAATTCGAATACGACTGTACTGGCGGATTACTCAGAAGGTTATGTAGACCTCTCTCTCTGAACTCTCGTACTAGCTCCTGGACTTCACAATTGTTTGACATGGACTCAGTCGAGCAAACTCCAAGAAGTGCTTTATGGAAGACTTCACGGGCCAACGTAGCTTACTTATAGAATTCCGTTACAGAGTCTGTCATCATAGTGTATTAATGACATCAAATCTGCTTGAATGCCAGAAATCTCGTCACACCCAGCCTCATATTTTCCCAAAATATCATAATTACGGGTATTGAGAGTAGCTCACGTGCCGCCGCCGCCAAATTCATTTTGTCCTATCCGTCTCATTCTATGCTACGACACAGTTCCAACCTACGACATAACAACCACTTTCCCCTTCGACACAGGATGAACCTGCGTCCCCTGACCAACCTTCGGTGTCCCATACTTCATCCTTCAGACTGCGACATTCCATAGTGTGGCGAGCAGCTTCTCTGATGGTCCAGTACCCGATTTCAGCTATTCTGGGTACGTGGACTTTTCTTTCTTGTTGCTACCTCCGATTCTGAGTACCTGGCCTGTCCCTGTACTTTTTTAGACGACTCCCATTTATCATAGAAGGAAAAAGTTCTCCATTTAACTTAGCTAGCTGGACTGCGCCCCCATCAGTAACTTTCTGTACTATATACGGTCCCTTCCAATGTGTCTTGAACTTCCCTGGGAACTTCATGAATTTGCTGTCATAGAGGAGCACAAGATCACCCTGCTGGAATTGTTTCTTCTTAATGTGTCTGTCGTGCCACACTTTTTCTCGAGCTTTCTGCACCTTTTGCTGGAAACCTGCAATAAATCTATCTTCTTCGAGTTCTAATATCTGTGTCAGTCTTTCTGTCATTACGGCGGGGTCATCCATCTCGATGAAAGCAGATATTTTGAGGCTGGGAACAATGTACTCCATGGGCATGACAACTTCTTTCCCATAAACCAATCGAAAAGGTGTATGGCCTGTCAACTTTTTGCAAGTAGTTCTGTAAGCCCATAGCACTGTTGGAATTCGAAGGTCCCAATCATTTCTGTTAGCATTACAAACCCTTGTCAAGGCATGCTCAAGGATCTTATTAAAAGCTTAGACAGTCCCATTTTCTTGTGGATGATAGGCTGTACTTTTCTGATGATACACTTGAAATTCTTCAGTTAGTACTTCAATAGTTTTATTTAAGAAATGTGATCCTTGATCACTCATAAGGACGCGAGGACACCCAAACCTGGACAAGATGTGATCGAAGATGAATTGCGCAGCTGTAGCAGTGCTACAGTTCTTGACTGGTTGGGCTTCAACCCAATGGGTAAGGTAGTCCGTTGCTGTAATAATATATCTCGCGCCGGAATTCTTCGCAGGGGGGTTGATAGGGCCGACAAAGTCAATAGCCCATTTGTCAAAAGATTTTAAGGTTACCTGCAGAACTAGGGGCATTTCATCCCACCTGGATGGTTTTCTTGTCCTTTGACAAACGTCACAGCTGTGGCAATATTCTCTTGCATCCTTGTGAACTGTGGGTCACCATAAGCCAGCTATCAAAATCTTCTGTGTGGTATCTTTCCCTGCATAATGACCTCCTGCTGCGCCAGAATGGGCCTCGGCCAGAATCAGTGGCCTTTCATTCTCCAAGACACACCTGCACAGTATTTCATCTGGTCCCATCTTGTACAGCTAGCCTGCTATTAAGGTGAAGTCCGCTGCTTGCACTACCAGCTGCTTTTTCTGTTGTGTTGTCATTTCAGCAGGTGGAAACCCTGTAGACAAATACTGAGCAATATCTTGGAAGTATTCATCGACTATCTAGATGGCAAACAGCTACGCGTCAAGGAGGCCCTCATCCAAACTGGTGGGTTCTTCGCCCGACTCGAGCCTCGACAAGTGGTCAGGTCCTAGGTTCAGTCTCCCTGGCTTAACTATGATTTCGAAGTCATATTCTTGGAATAGAATCAGCCATCTGCATATTCTTCCTCCTAGCACAGGATTTTTAACCAAATATTTCAAAGTAGAATGATCAGTAAACATCTTAAAATGAGATCCTAGCAGATAATGTCGAAACTTCTGTAGTGCATACACCATAGCGAGGCCTTCCTGCTCTGTTGTAGTATAATTTTTCTCTGCGGTGGATAATTTTCTACTGGAAAAAGAAATAGGGTGGTCGATCTGACCTGCGCCTGGTTGAGCCAATACCACCCCCAGAGAAATAGAGGATGCGTCGACATGAACATGAAACTCTTTGCTCCAGTCAGGAAATACTAGAATAGGGGTAGTGACCATCTTTTGCTTCAAAATATCTAGGCTTGCTTGGCACTCTGGTGTCCATTCGAACTTAATATCTTTCTTCAGCTGCCGTTCCATCGGAGCGGTAATCTGAGCATATCCTTGGATGAATTTCCTGTAGTAACCAGTGTGACCGAGTGTCGTGCGAAGTTGTTTGACGGACTTCGTGGGTGGCAGGTTTACAATAATAGCTATCTTCGCAGGATCCATCATCAATCCCTGCTTACAGACAACGTGACCAAGAAGAATTCCAAAAGGGGCACAAAAGATACACTTTTTTAGATTCAAGGCAATCTGGTGCTGTCTACACTTGTTCAACATAAGTCTCAAACTAGTGAGATGGTCTTTTACTAGCCCAAAAATAGTCCAATCATCAAAATAAACTTCTAAGAATTTATGTATATATTCCTTAAACGCAGAGATGGCGACTCTAGAAAATATAGCAGGTGCATTCTTCAGCCCAAAGGGCATGACAGTATACTGAAAGGATCCCATTTCGGTAGCAAAGGTTGTCTTATGTCGGTCTTCTGGAGCAATTCGGATCTGATGGTAGCCAGAAAACCCATCAGTAAAAGAGTAGACTTCTTGACCTCCAATATTGTCGAGCACTTCATCTGTAAAGGGGGTAGGAAAGGGATCATGCAGACAGGCATCATTTAATTTCCTTAGGTCGACGCAGATTCGGATTTCTCCCTTAGTCTTCTTCTCCTGCACCACCATAGGGCTGACCCACTCAGATTCCTCAACCGGCTCAATTATTCCTGCAGCAAGCATCTTCTCCAGCTCCACCTTAACCTTATCTTTATACTTCAGATTCAATCTATAAGGACGTTGCTTCACAGGCTTCGCATCAGGTTTCAAAGGGATCTTCATGATGCCGATATCACCCAGGATACCTTTAATTTCGGAGAAGTTCGTCGGAAAGAGGTCCTGGTACTCGTGGAGGAGTTGGGTTACCTTGCTGACCATCTCATCATCCCAATAGTCGCCAATGGTAGCCAACTTAGGCTGCTCTTTGGATCCAATGTTGACTGTGCGCGTCTTTAGGGGCTGAGTCACTTCTGGGGCTTCGACTGCTGGTCCATGCACATCGCAGCATCCTTCTGACTCAGGGATAGCGATACTGCGCGGGTCCTCATCCTCCTCAATGGTGAAGTTATAACATTCTACGGCGTGGGCTTCCTGCGCTGTCCAATCAGGTCAATGTTCTACGAGTTCTCAGTCATCAAAGACCTTGGTATGGAGTATCCTGATAGCTGCATCTAGAGCTGGGCATACATCATTAGTAGAAAAAGTATGTATAAAACTATGGGCAAGACAGTCCCAACTTACAGTATCTAGGCGGAGCTCAGCGTCCTCGTACCAGTTCTTAGCTATCGGTTCCAGTGTATGGACGAATCTATGTGCCCATTCGTCCTGAGGTACATACTTCCATGCCTCATAGCATTTTGCCAAATGTTCTTGGGGACTAGATTTTCCATCAAACTTGCTTCGCACCTCCTTAGGCTGGTCCTTAAATCTCAGGTGAAGGAGCCTCTGACAGTCTTCCCAGCTAGGAATCTGCGACTTATGGCTCTTCCACCATCTGGCTGTTGTGACTCTGAGTGCTGACTCCAGAGAGGTCATTTTCTGTGACTCAGGTATCTGGCCTGAGAATTGTACGATAAACGGGTCAGGGTCTGTCGAACCATCAAAAGTAGGTAGAGCACTTGGTTGTGAACTGAGCCATCTGAGGGATTTAGTAGGTATGGTACTTCTGTGCCCATGGAGCTCATATAATTGGTTCTGCCAGCTTTCTAAGTCGTCCTCAGAGTCGGTCATACAGGATCTACCAGACTCCCAACCCACAGCAGGAGGGTCCTCATAAGCTTCTTCCTGCGCGGTAATATTGTAGATGGTCTCCGAATCATTCTGATCTTCGTCCTGTAGTGGTTCTGTATACCTTTCTCCTTGTGAGGGGTCCAAGGGTAGGATGACTCTCAAGTCTGTCCCTTCGAAGGTCATCTGTCTCTTTTTTAGGTTAATGACTGCAGCATTTTCCATTGCCCATTCTATTCCTAACAAGGCGGGATAGGGATTGCTGTCATCAATGATCTCAATCACTTCAAAGTCCGTGAGAGTACGGACTCCGTCAATATCTATTTGGACACTCAGGAATCTTCCTAGGGGCACAATCCTTTGCTGGTTAGCTAACCTCAAATGAATAGGGGATCAGGCGAGGGCAGGTTTTCCCATCTGTTCCCAGGTTTGTTTGGTTAACACATTTACATCAGATCCTAAATCCAAAATAACATCAGTCATGTCGTATGCTCCTATCTGAGCATTCAATCGCATTTCCCTGCTAGTTCTGCTGATTTTCTGAAGGGGTTTGTCCCGACCACAGCTTTGTGGAAGTCCGTAGGAGGCAATGACTTTCTGCAGCTCATTCAAAGCATCCTGGTTTCGTAAAAGCTTGAGGCAACTTTGTAAAAAGGAGGAGAGTGTACCTTCTTTATCCAACAAAGCTTCTTGGGGCTGCGCCGGTGTGACATATGTGCTAGGGCCGGTAAAATCTTTCTTGACTTCCATAAATGTCTCTTTTTCTCTTGCGATATCAAATGCTGGGATTTTCTCAGGAGCCTTACAAACCCGAGCTTCAGCAGGCCGTTTTTCCATATTTGGCTTGTTCGTCGTAGCTCCACTCTGTGTAACAACATTGATGGCTGCTGCAGGTCTAGGTTCAATGGAAATCATCTGGATGTTCGGAGTAGGGGTACTATGTCGTGCCTGAATATTGGATATCAGTTGGGGGCACTGCTCAATCACATGATCTACTGCGCGGCAATACCGACATGTCGTAGTGGGGTTACGACAGTCCCGAGCTAGGTGCCCGGCTTGGTTACAGTTGTAACACACCAACTGGCCTCTGCCTCTTCCAGCCATACCACCACGGCCACCAGAAGCGCCTCGACTGGAGGTACCACTCCGGTAACCGTAGCCATCATTGCTTGGTCCTTCATTGTTTACCCGGTAAGCATCATAGGTGCGACACTCATCTTCATTATGTCCTATATACTTACAGAAGTTATAGTGGAGGTTCTTAGGTCCTTGTCCATACCTTTGCAGGAGGTAACAGTTCTCAGGGTGATTCTGACCTGTTGTTCTGCAGAGCTCACAATATAGTACTTGTAGTGGGAATGGGTTTGGCGCACCAGTATTCAGGTACTAGCTTACCAGAGGGCACCGTTCCTTATCGTGGCCTTCGACTCGAAATTGCGTGCACCAATCCTCTTCGCGACCGGGTTTTGCTGTCTTCATATCACGAAGCTCCAGAGCCATCGCTGCCAACTGCGCCTGGATTTGTGCAATACCAGAGTGATCATCTACAGGGGCGGTCTCAAGCTTCATTACGATTTCTAGAGCCTCTTGCTGGTAAGCAACCTTCTGTTGTATGAGTGGGGTTCGGATATGTGGTAATAATGCTGCAATAAACCATTCCTTGTGCTGCGCAGGACTAATGGTGAAGCTGACTTGGTCCAGTAGAACTTTGAATCTCTGGTCAAAGTCCCACACTGATTCGCCACGCCGCTGCTGAATCTCTTTCAGTTCGGTGATAGACTGCGATTCTAATTTGGGCTTCTTAAATTCTTTGATTATAGCTGCCTTGATCTCATCTAAAGTAGGACTCTGGGTACTGGAGAATTTCATGAACCAGGTTAAAGCCCGGTCCTTGAAAGAAGTGATGAGCTGTGCACTTCGTACAGCGGGGTCTATAATATTTTTAGCATTCCATACTGCCTCGCATAAAAACCAGAACTGTTCTGGATCCTCTGACCCAGTTCCTTTGAAAACAGGGAGCTTAATATCATCAGCCAGGTGGGCCATGGTAGAGTTGTTAGGGTTGGGCTGGGGACAAGAAGTCGATGGGGAAGGGTTTACTGGGGTAGACTGGCCTGCGACGGGAATGCTCGGGCTAGGTTGATTGGTGGACTACGACGTAGTTTCAGGGGTAGCAGAGCTGTGCGGCGGGGTGACCGGATGGTTTCCAAGGGAAGGGTTTTCGTCCGGGTCTGATGCTTCAGAAGTTATAGGGGACGGCGCGGTATCCTAGCCTAAGGAGTAGGACTCAAAATCTCTCTTATAACCTTTTCCACTTCGCGGAAACTACTTTGCGCAGCGAGGGTGTTGTCACTTGCAAACATATGTCAGTAACACAAAATCTAATAGTCTGATTCAAATAGTAGTATTCCCTTTTCAGCCAATAGCATTTTAAGTCGCAAGCTAAATAAATTCAAAAGCTTACCTCATGGTCCATAGAAAAATCATCGCTCGGCTTCACTAAAGGAAGTTCTCGTGTCGATGGCGAACTCCGTCACAAAGGCCTCAAGGGTCTGTGTGGTCCAGAAATCAACCGCTCGGGAGATCTCATTGTTCACGCTTTTTAATATGTTAATTCTTGCGAGGGTCCAAACAGAAAACCGCCCCTCGCGGAAGTTCGTTCTTTGCTTAGCTAACCTCTGTAAAACGTCACGTGCGCTACGACGCGGATTTGTATTCTCTTTCTCAGCAAATTTCAGATAAGTCTCATCAAGCCAATCACCGATTTCCTTCGCAGAGGGCCTCCAGAACATAGCCCTCGAGGTACGACGTAAACCCCTCTTGAGAAGATACTGAGTTCAACCGGCAACGGAACCACTTTGTTGGGCAATAGGGCAGACCCGGGTTTAATCCTTTCGCGTCGCACCAACAAAAGACCCACAGTGTTGGCCCTTTCGGCAACAACCTGCGAACAGGTTGTAGTCTCACCCGAAACAACTATGGGGTGCCGCAGAATCAGGTTTCTGCAAGCAGAGAGGGAGATTACTGTACCTTGTCCTTTAACACCTTATAATCAATAAACACAGAGCTCCGACACTTATATCTAAATAACTTCACAGATAAATAAACATACAATGACTTGCTCAACCCACTACAGGGAATTCACAGCGAAGCTATTTATTAATAATGATCTTACTTATCAGATTTATACAGTTATTAATGCATGAGAACAAACAGAAATAGAAACAACACAAGAACCACAACACCAGATATAACGTGGTTCACCCCCAGTGTAGGGGCTACGTCCACAGAACTGTGTTTTATTTCAACTTTCTTCAAAATCACAGTTCTGATCTGCGCACTTAGCTGCAGATCTCTTCAGTCTCTTAAGCTGCGCACACAGCAGTGGGCCTCTGCACACACAGCTGCAGATTTCCCTTAACCTTTTACAAAAACCCTATGCGCACACAGCTGCAGAGATCGTCCACGCACACAGCTGGGACTTAACCTTTCTTTACACAATAGCCTTAGCTTCACCTTAACCTTCTTTACATCAAAAAGCCCAACCTTTCTTATTTACAACAATGCCTATTTATACATCGCGCTATTACAAAACCATGGCTTCAAACCATGGGCACCCAAAACCCTAAATCCTGGTCTTAAACCGTGGGTTTATTACAATAGAGAACTTTGACTCAACCCTCGACACCCCTAAGACTATTTTGAGTCAACCTCCGCTTACAACTCCTTTGGCCTGTGCAGATATTTTCCTTAAGGACCGTTAGGGTGCGCGCCCCAACAGTATAAGAGCTTCAAACATATGGTGATCCATTAGAGGAAATTTCAACTCAAAATGGGCCTTTTAACTCTAATTCAAATTCCATATCATCATGTGTTAACCAATGAAATTGCTTTAAATTTGAAATACCGTATAGTTCTTAAACACTTTTTTAATATAAATTTGGGGATAGGTATCATAAAAAAACTACTTTTTTTTGTTTGTATTTTCAACATATCTCCTTGTGTTTTTACTCAAATTTCGATCGGAAGAGCTCGTTGGATGTGGAATCAAATTCTGCATCCAACGAGTACCCACTCGACATACTTTTGATGTATCCCACTACCCCAAAAACAAAAAATACCTGAAAAAACGTGATGATGACATACATCATCACAAGAAATACATCATCATCATGTGTTTTTAGGCATTTCTTGTTTTTGGGGTAGAGGGGTACGCCAAAAGTATGTCGAGTAGGTACTCGTTGGATGTGGAATTTGATTCCACATCCAACGAGCTCTCCCGACCGAAATTTGAGTAAAAACACGAGGAGATATGTCGAAAATACAAACAAAAAAGTAGTTTTTTCTAAATTCCTCCAAAATTAATAAATATTATTTTATTATTTTAACTATTATTTTATTAATTTTTTTTAGCAGGCCCATTTTGAGTTGAAGTTTCCTCTAATGAGAGTTAGTTAACTGGATGACAGGGTAACAAGAACTAAGGAATCTTTCGCTTCAAAAAATCGGATCACACGTAAAAGAATTAGTTGGTGCATTCAATGCCTTTAGAATTTGCCACATCTACATGGAACAAAAACAAATGGCAGATGGAATCTCAAAAGAAGGTTTAACCATTCTGAGGTGCTTTATCTACCTTTCTATTTCTATAGGCAAAAAAGTAAATAGAAAGTAAAATAGGACGGCTTTGGATTTTTGTTGATTCTAAACATGTGTTTTTTTGTGCGCAAGGAACTCTGAAATACAAAAAAAATGTTTAAAAAATTGTGTCATTTTGAAAGACTAGATTTTGTAATAATTATGTTTGTTGAGAAGATTGAAAAATCATTATAATCAATACGATCATATAGCGGAGAAAGAGTTTCCAAAACCAATGCATCTGCACCTCAAGCATGCATAATGGATAATCATCATCATCATCACCATATATTAACCTAAAGTTTATGATTTCTAACATAGCTAATTTATTATATGATTATTTTCTTTTCACACATACATATAAACAACCAATCATGCATATATAAAGTCTCATTAATATGATTAAGACAAAATGTGCTATATAATAACGGAGGATATATCACATACATAAGTCATAGTGCAGTGCCACATAACTAATCACACATACAACTCAATAGTTTATATTTGCACACTAGTATCAACACATCTTTAACAATGATCCCCTTAAGAAGAAATGAGGTGTAAAGAGATCCATTTGACGAAAATAAACAAGACCCCTACCTTTCCAATCCATACAAACTCTACTTCCCCAACATTTCTCATTTGTAAAACCAACATAGATCCAAATCCTAGGCTCTATCAAGTGTCGAGAGGGATCAAATCTCTCAAGGTGCAAACCTCTTCTTAAGTATTGCATTCAAGGAGCTATCGACTTTGGTGTGTCCTATAGATAACCAGTGATTTGATTCAAACTAAAACACACATCTTTTTATATAAGGTCGATATATAATATTTTTATTATTAATATTTAATATTATTTATGTACGACATATAGTATTTTTTATTATTTTTTATTTTGTTAGGAACGAACATTACAACATCTCCCCCATACATGGTTTTAAAACCATGTGCAAGGCCCTAATAAAACCATGGGTTGTTTAGGAGGCCTTGCACATGGTCTTAAAACCATTTGCAAGGCCCTCCTAAACCATGTACAATAAAACCATGGGTTGTTTAGGAGGCCTTGCACATGGTCTTAAAACCATTTGCAAGGCCCTCCTAAACCATGTACAATAAAACCATGGGTTGTTTAGGAGGCCTTGCACATGGTTTTAAAACCATTTGCAACAACCTCCTAAACCATGTACAATAAAACCATGGGTTATTTAGGAGGCCTTGCACATGGTTTTAAAACCATGGGTTGTTTAAAACCTTTTGCAAGTCCCTCCTAAGAACATTACAACATCTCCCCCATACATGGTTTTAAAACCATGTGCAAGGCCCTCCTAAAACCATGGGTTGTTTAGGAGGCCTTGCACATGGTCTTAAAACCATTTGCAAGGCCCTCCTAAACCATGTACAATAAAACCATGGGTTGTTTAGGAGGCCTTGTACATGGTCTTAAAAACCATTTGCAAGGCCCTCCTAAACCATGTATAATAAAACCATGGGTTGTTTAGGAGGCCTTGCACATGGTCTTAAAACCATTTGCAAGACCCTACTAAACCATGTACAATAAAACCATGGGTTGTTTAGGAGGCCTTGCACATGGTTTTAAAACCATGTGCAAGGCCAACGTTTTTTTGTCGATAATTCATTTTTTTATTATTATTGTGTTAGGTAGGAACATTGCAACATCTCCCCCATATTGTGTTGTTTTTCTGACCGACATTTTTTTGCGAATAATTAATTTTTAAATTTTTTATTGTTTTTTAAGTAAGAACATTACAACATCTCCCCCATATTAGGTTGTTTTTGTGGCCGACATTTATTTTGGCAGATAATTAAGTTTTTATTTTCTTATTATTTTGTTAGTAACAAGCGTTACAAGATCGACAAACGTTACAAGATCTCCCTCATGACAAATGTTGCAAGATCTCCCTCATACTTCACTGTAGAGCGCCTCTCGACGCAATAATATTCAAATTGAGGAGAGGCCATTACATCCTCATCAAGTGATGACATACATCCAAATGTCTACCAAATGCATTAAAAAAACTAAGGCTCATTACTTAATTCATATAACCATAAGGTTTACAGGGAATAATAAAATAATTTGGTAGGAATAAACCTCTATCCCTATGAGAAATCCTATCCCTAATTGAAAAGAACGCCCTTCATATCCATGCAACAATGTTAATCCCATGAGCATGTATCTCTCTACATGAAAAATAATTCTTTCTTATACCAGCCCTTATATTTTACACGACATAGCTACCCAAATAAACTATCAAAGCATTACATATAATTTATTATAATAATAATAATAACAACCTTTACGTTATCACTAATTTCGTCTAAAATTATATGTAACAACTTCTTTTCTATTAATATTGTCATCCAACCCATGTAGATACATTATATGATTGTTAGTTCATAATAGAATGTGTATATTGTTATTATTATCTATATTGAAATCACATATATAAAACCTACATTATAAGAACATGTATATGATATTTCACATTATACTTAATGCATTTAACTATATACAATCAGAGTTGGCTAATTTCTGGACAATTTGTACCTTTTATGGTAAGTTTGATTGGAATCCGGAAACACGATTTGTTGTTGAAAATGAGATTTTCAATGTTTAAATTGCAATTTTTATTGTAGAATGGATTAGGACCCTCTATTACCTTTGGGGCACCCGGATTATACAATTCCAATCACTAAAAACTACCATTTGAACAATTTCCGCCAAATTTTATCCAGAAAACTCACCGAATTCGCAATACAAATGGTCGAGAGTTTAGCTTACACGTATACAATAATGCATAGACAAGAAATGCACCATCTCCTACCAAAAATTACAAACATAAAACATGATGCATAAATTACATACATAAAACATGATGCATTGCATCATAATGATATGCATTTCATGGACCTTAATCATAAAAAATATTTTGTGAACGTTCGATTCACTTATTGGAAACATATGGAGTCTCAAAGAAATACAAACATAGGATAATCTTGATTGCATATTGTATAACCATGAATCAAGGATCACTACTTACATAAGTCACGTCCTCATAAATTGTTATAGTCAACCATGGACAAAGATAGTTGACTTGATTTAATGAACAATCATGATATTTTAGAAATGTGGGTCATTACAAAAGGATATATAATGGATTTTTTTGGGAAAATATATCAATATAGATCCAAATCTTAAGCTTTATTAAGCGTCAAGAGGGATCAAATATTTCAAGGTGCAAACCTCTTCTTAAGTATTGCACTGAAGGAGCTATCAACTTTGGTATGTCCTATAAATAGCCATTAATTTGATTCAAACTAAAAGACACATCTTTTTTTATTTAAGGTCGATATATAATATTTTTATTATTAATATTTAATATTATTTATGAACAACATATAATAATTTTTATTATTTTTTATTTTGTTAGGAACGAACATTACAACATCTCCCCCATACATGGGTTTAAAACCATGTGCAAGGCCCTCCTAAAACTATGGGTTGTTTAGGAGGCCTTGCATATGGTCTTAAAACCATTTGCAAGGCCCTCCTAAACCATGTGCATTAAAACCATGGGTTGTTTAGGAGGCCTTGCACATGGTTTTAAAACTAGTTGCAAAGCCCTCCTAAACCATGTACAATAAAACCATGGGTTGTTCAGGAGGCCTTGCATATGGTTTTAAAACCATGTGCAAGGCTAACAATTTTTTGCGGATAATTCTTTTTTTTATATATTATTCTGTTAGGTATGAACATTACAAACATCTCCCCCATATTGTGTTGTTTTTTTACCGACATTTTAGCAAACTTTACAAGATCGACAAACGTTACAAGATCTCCCTCATGACAAACGTTACAAGATCTCGCTCATACTGGGTTGTAGAACGCCTCTCAACGTAGTAAAGAATATGGTTTGTATATACACAGGATCTTTTAGAGAAAATACATAAAGAATATAGTTTATACAATGAATCTTTCAGAGAAAATATATAAAGAATATGGTTTGTATATATAAGGGATTTTTTTTAGAAAAAATACATAAAGAATATGGTTTGTATATACAAAAAGATCTTTTAAAGAAAATACATAAACATCTATGCAAAAGAGAAATGATGAAAAAAATTTACAATAAAGATTGAATAAAAGAAAAAAAAATTGTAAAAAATATATAAGGAAAATGTAATATACATAAAATAAAAAAATACAATATAATAACTTATGTGATTATGTTTTATCATTTCCTTTATACTTAAAAGAAATTATCGTCCATATTATAAATGTGGGTTGTGTTGCTCAAATACTAATAAGAGGTAGTTGAATGATTGTATGAATATTCATTGTGAATATGGAATTTTTTGCAAATTGAGTTAAAACTAAGCGAAAATGTTATTTTTACTCATCTTACCTATTTTCAATTTATAATACAAATCGAATATATTTTCATGATGATATATATCTTATTAATGAAAACATGAGCATGATTATAGTCATGATATTCCATTACTTTATTTTCAGTTAACTCTTTTATTTAGAGTTGGTTCCCAAGTTCCACTTGGGAATTGAAAAGTAATTAATGAAAAAATGTAAAAAAGAATTGTGGGAAATAGTTATTTTCATATGAAAAAAGACTTTGCAAAAATATATATATTTTCAATATATATTGGAATGGAGGAAAATTCAATTATCCATCACAATATTACTTGATAACCTTAATAATTCAATTAGAATTGAATTCATAATTTTTTGTCATAGTATTTTTTAAGTGGATGGTTTAACTAATTAAACTAACTTTTAAAACTTACGATTTTTTTTCAATACACAATTGTACTTCAATATTTATCTCATATAATGTTACTTTATCATTTAAAAAAAAATATTATATACAATTACACTCGTTATTTAATTTATAATTTTATTTTATCAATTTTAAAAAATATTATATAATATTATTGGATAACCTAGTTCTTAAAATTGGATATTTATTAAAATTTAAAAATATTATATACAAATGCACTTCAATATTTATTTTATATAATTTTATTTGATCATTTTTTTAAAAATGTTATATAATATTATTAGACAACCTAGTTCTTAATTTATATTTATTAAAATTTAAACTTATATTAAATGGAGCAATACTCTGTGCTAACTATTCAATCAAAATTCAATAATAAATAATTGTTGATTAATTTTTTATTATAATTATACACATTAATTTTTTTATTAAATAAATATTTAATGTTAATTTTTATTAATTTTTTTAATATTATACCATTACATTCGCAACTTAATTTTCAAAATTATAAATTTAATAGAATTAATATAGCAACACTATATTACCGCTAAAAGTATAGATAATTGTCTGTCGACTGGCCTGTGGTTGTAATTGCGTCCTTCTAAATATTTATATATATAACTTTTAATGTAAACCATGGTTACCAATTTTGTCTCAATCCAATCAAATAAATCAAGACATTCGATATGCAAATAGTTTGGTAAAATCTGGTACGAAATTCGGAAATTTCGATAGAATAGTTCTGTGAAATCCGATGGGTTTAGCATGAGGTAAGATGAAGGACCAATATGCACCATGCATGGTAATAATTAATGTGCTTTGGGTGCATTGCATTTAAAAGATGGTATTAAATGCTATCTTGTTGGGTGTATATTGATGGCACTAGGATGAATTTTTGGATATCTTTTTACAAGAAAGTAGTTACTTAGTCACAATGATTGTGAGATGAGCCTTAATCATCTTGAGCTGGGTTCTTCTACTATTGAAAATGATTTATCTTATATTAAGTTTTAAATATACCTTAGATAATGAAGCTAAATATTAAGTTTTAAATATGCCTCAGATAATGAACTTAGAAAGGTAAGTGCCTATGAGTAGGACTCTATAGTTTAGGCGTGTTTTGAAGGGTAGGAGATCTTTGGGATATAAAGACTTATCTATGTAGGTTTCAGGTTTTGTCCTTTGCTTAGTCTCATTTCAGTCTGAGTGCATTGATGACAGCAGTTACCTGAAAGTTGGGCACACTTCTCCATATGTGCATTCGATAACACATTCAATGTTGGCTCCTCGATCACCCTAACTCCTTAAGGGCGCAATTGTTTGTGAGAATTAATACCACTAAGAGGTCATTCAAGGTCACCTTGTAACATCCTCTTCCTCGGCTTATAAAAGAGAACATGGTGCATTAGCTTTTCAGTGAGTCTGAGTGCATTTGTATGTCATTGTGACATCTAGTTTGTGGTAGCTTGTGGTTTAACAATTGCGGTCATTTTTTAGTAGCAGACTATATGTGATTGTTGATTGGAGTTTGTCTATGATGTCTCCATTTCTAGATTGCATATTTTATGTAGAGTTAGATTCCTTCTATCTTGTTGATTACCAAAGTCTTCTTTGATGGAGACCCCTTTGTCAAAATCCCTTATCATGCACATGTGCCCATCCCATCTTCTCTTTTGTTGTATACAGATTCAACGTTATATGCCTAATTCCTTGAACATTCAGTTTCAGTGAGGTGTTAGCGATTGTTTTTTTGTACAATTTTTTTTCCTTTCTATTGTCATTCTTTCAAAACCGTAAGCTTAGACTCTTCTTCACCCTTCAAGTTTCCTTAACCTGGATTCAATCTTGGCTCGGATTTCAATTCGCACATAAACATCCTTTCTTTTCGAGCATTGATACGAATTGGAAGGGGAGGCTTTGTTGCCGGATGTTTTGAAAATTTTTGTTTTAGTTTTAGTGGAAGGGGAGGCTTTGCTGCTAGAGGTTTTGAAAGTTTTAGTTTTAGTTTTAGTTCAGTTGTCTTATTTAGCTTTCCTACTGTTGAATATATCTTGAGAGATTGCTATTCCCATTATAAAAGAGTTTCAGTTTTCCATATCTCCATTGACTGATTTCCAGCATGGTTATTTCAATTTCCCAAGGTTTAATTCAGTATTTCCATATTACCACTAGTTGATGTTTCCAGAGGTCATTTTATGGTTATGTTTGGCTTCTTTCTTGAAGTAAGTTAAACTCTAGACAGTTTGATTTTTGTGTTTTTTTCAAAACTGCAATTCCAACCAAGGAAATTGCAATTTCAGCCATTTTCCCATAGCTGGATTCCAACAAAAACAACCCCCAAAAAATGATAATCGTTAAAGTTCAGCTCCTTTTTTTCTTCTCTATCTCTCTCCTGTGTCCCGATGGGTTGGACTATGACCTAGAACCCTGAGAGAGGTTTCCTAATTGGGTTTCCGAAGAGATTTTCAAACAGGGTTTGCTATTCTGACATTCGCCATGGATTCTATACTACCTAAAATAATCATTAGAGGAAATTTCAACTCAAAATGGGCCTCCTAAGGAAAATTAATAAAATAATAGTTAAAATAATAAAATAATATTTATTAACTTTGGAGGTAGAAAAGAAAAAAACTACTTTTTTTGTTTGTATTTTCGACATATCTCCCCGTGTTTTTACTCAAATTCCGATCGGGAGAGCTCGTTGGATGCGGAATTAAATTCCGCATCCAATGAGTACTCACTCAGCATACTTTTGATGGGCCCCGCTACCCCAAAAACAAGAAATACCTGAAAAAATGGGATGATGATGTGGAATTTAATTCCGCATCCAACGAGCTCTCTCGATCGGAATTTGAGTAAAAACACAGGGAGATATGTCGAAAATACGAACAAAAAAAGTAGTTTTTTTTATGATACCTATCCCCAAATTTATATTAAAAAATTGTTTAAGAGGCGCTCCCTTTTTGAATTTTAAAGCATTTTGATTGGCTAAGACATGATGACATGGAATTTGTATTATTTTTGGAAGGCCCATTTTAAATTGAAATTTCCTCTAATGAATATAATTTATTAATTCATTTGGTTGCTTTTTAGGAGATGTTTAGAATTTTTTTCATATATAAAGATTTTCGCGTAGATCAAGTTATATGTAATTTACAACAAACTGGTGCACACCCTCCAAATTCATGGTGGGTTTCTTCTAAATTTAAAGGGTTTCTTCAAAAATATGGCATTGAAATATTTGGACATCCTCTTTCTGTTATGCAATCTGCATAAACTATTTGTTTCGGTTAGTTACTTATTAGCGAACAAAAATTAGATCTGAGGTTTACGCAAAGATAGAGATAGTCCCATATGTATCTTTTCCAACCTCTTCCTTTGCGAAGTTTCCAGACTTTTTCTTTGTGAGGTTTCCAGAAATCATCCTGAATGATTACATGCTGGAGCTTGTGGCGGTCATCTCTCTGGGTTGGATACTTCCCGAAAAATCTTACGCGCAGGGTGTTTTTGGCCCTCGATTTCAAAGATTGCATTGAAATGGTCAATAAATTCCCGCCATGTCAAATGTTTACTACCAATAAGCACACTCATCCAACTCTGCTTCATCATTTCATAGTAGTTGGCCCTTTTGCAAAATGGGGCATATACTTCGTGCATTATAGACCTACCTTAACCAGGGGGCATGGCTACATTATTGTGGCCGTTGACTATTTCACAAAATGGGCTAAGGCTATGCCCACATACACTGAAGATGGGAAAACAACTATGCTGTTCTTATTTAATCATATCATCGCTAGGTTTGGGATTCCTAGGGCCATCGTGACCGACCATGGGTTACACTTTCAGAACAAAATGATGGCAGAGCTTAGTACAAAGTTAGGGGTTCATCACGGCAATTCTACACCTTACTACCCTCAGGCCAATGTCCAGGTTGAAGCGATAAATAAAGTGTTGAAAACTATGCTTCAACGAATGGTAGGGCAGGCCAAGTCAAACTGGCACTTGAAACTATTTTCTGCACTTTGGGCCTATAGGACCACTGTAAATACTTCCACCGGTTTCACGCCTTTTCAATTGGTATATGGATTGGAAGAAATTCTCTCAATAGAATGCGAGATTCCTTTTCTAAATATCGATGTGGAACTTTTTCCTAACACCACTATAAAAGAGGAATGATTCTTGTATCTAAATAAACTTGACAAAACTCGTAATGATGCTGCCTTAGAAAATGAGGCACATAAACAGCGGATGAAAGCTCAATATGACAGAACTATTCAGCCCTGTGCTTTCAATGAAGGAGATCTGATCTTGACTTATGACCAAAAGCATGATAAGCTGGGGGCAGGGAAATTCGAATCTATGTGGCATGGGACTTGCATTATCAGTCGTGTCTTGGAGAAGGGTGCATGTGAATTAGTAGATTATGATGGGATACCCTTGGGTGAGTCCCATAACGGGCTCTACCTTAAAATATATTATGATTAGGTCATCTAGCATAAGCTCTTTGTAAATACTATTTATAGATTGTTGTGTGTCTTATTTTGAAAAGTGTGGTTTCTTTTGTGATCCAAGATGTGTTTTTCAAACCCTGCTTATGTATACCTTATGTCTAAATGGATAGATGACTGCCTTTACCGGTTTCACCAACGGTGCTAATCGTTATACATTGAATCTTGCATCAGCATCTTGGGTACTGTACCCTCCTACAGGTGATCTGGTGAGTTCAGTGGGTGTTTGTTTACGTCCCTCCACCAACAATCTGGATGAATATCATGCAGTGATTGGATTGTTGACGGAATCCCTATCTAGTGATGTTAGAGAGATTAGGGTTTACCTAGAATCTGAATTAGTTGTTCAATAGCTTAATCATGTCTACACCGTCTGAAACCCTCTACTTCTTTGAACATTCTGAATTGTTAGAATATTAGAAAGATCTTTTGAGCAATTCACATATCAACATGTTCTGAGACATTTGAATGTTCTGGTAGATTCTCTAGCTAATCATGTCTTATATTGGTGCATTACTCATAATTAAAAGTCCATTTGTAACATAAACGACATACATGTAAATTCATAAATAGGCATTCATTTCACACATCACATTTTTTGCACACAAAACTGTAAATAAAAAGTTTGTCATATATATAAAACTGTAAAACTGAGATACAAAATTGGGCTGAAGCATCAAGCTTTCAGTACCGTCAAATTTCATGACTATAACAAGTTCAAAATATACATATATGGGGCAAAATATGAAGCTTCAAAGCTTTTAGTGTACATATACAAAAGTGGAAAATCCCTATAAAATTTTCATCTTCTTGGCGGTGCTCATGATAGCATTTATTAACTTGAGCCACTCTACGGATTAGCTTGGAAAACCATCCAGAAACCCCTACAGTATGGAGCTGGTAATGCCTGGGTAGGTCATCGGTGGTCACATCAGGAATCCCTACAGTTAGACACTGCAGGTTCTCCTCCAAATATCCAAGCTCCTCATCTGCCTTGGAGCAATAAGCCACCATATCCCTGGTCCCTATCTGCCTTTCAATAGGAGACATACCAGCTGAATGTACTGGTCCAATATCTGTATAAAAACCATTTTCACTTATCTCAGTATTATAAAATAAAAATGAAATAAACTTCAAAAATTAAAAATATTGTGGATAGTATCTTTCTTACCTCGGTCATCCCGAAATTCTACCCCCTCATAGGCATAATATTCAATCATGAGTATCTGGCCCCTCAGCTAGCGAAAGAAGGCAACTCCATAGACAACCTTGGGTCCCCTGTCTCCATGGTGGGCCATGATATAAACCCACCTGAGCATCCTAGGATCCTCAAGGTCTAGTCTACTCATAGTCACCTAGGGCCTCATGTGGGGTACCCTCTGCAAGATTAAAGATACCACCACAGCTCCATAGTCGAACTGCTTAAGTGTCCCCCGCTTACACTTTTTCAGTTGGTCCTTCAGATTTACCAACATGCCTTCACACTAGTTGAAGCCTGTAGGCTCCATGCACTCTAGGGCATACAACATGTGTGACCTATTAGTCAGGTGAGAAGACCTAGTCCCAGCCACCTTACCAATAGTATAGACCATCATCCTCATAGGATGATCCACTATCTGCTGGATGCATAATTTCCCAGACTGAGCCTGCGTACCCAGTGCACAATATTGGTAAACAAATCATCTAAGGAGGACTCTCCTCCTCGTGGGCCAGATAAGACTACTGGTCTTCCTCTCCAGAACAATCCAGTCAAGAAGTAAATATCCTCGATGCCTATGGTCAGGGTGTGGATCCCAACCACAAAGTGTTGTTGTCCAGGATCCCACATGTCTATAATCTACTTCAATAAATGGATGTATGCCTTCATGCCTGGTACCATATAGTATTTTAGCAGTCCACAGTTCTGTAAGGCCTCTATGGTGGTTGGATCACTGACAGCTTGGAATTCTTCTATCTCATGTTCATGTTCTTTCCAGATAACCATGATGTGAACCTTGTATTGCACCTACAAGACATAAAAAGATTTATTAATAATCACATTATGGCCAAAAGGGAAGCATAAAATAATGTTTTTAATAATATAAAAGGAAAAAATCGATTTTTGATGGGGATAGGTTTTTTTTTTTGCAACATTTAGGGCCTACGGCGCCTTTTTAATTCACGGATAGAGCGCGTACGGTGCATCTGCTTCTGCATGAATAGAGTGTCGATAACTGACGCCTCTTTCAATTGTGGACAAAGCACCTACGGTGCATCTGTCCCAGCATGACGGAGTGTCATTGTGCTCATAGCCAGAAAAATAAAAGGCCACTACGACCCACGTTTTGAACCTTCAAAACACCCATGACCCTGATCAATCCCATCAAAAATCCCTCTTTACTTTAATAAAAACTTTCTACTGTTATTTAATACTTAAAAATGTATCATGGGCATGAAATAGAAATGGTTAGAATACCTACCTCTTCCAAGAAGATTGAGAAACAATGGGCGGAATCACTTGCAATGACCAATGAAGCTCTCCTTCCTTCACTCCAAATCTCAAATTTCCAAGTGGTAAGAGTAACAATGGTAAATGTTTTTACTATTCCTCTCTATTTATAGTAATTTCTGAAACTTTTTTTATTTCATTATAATTTAATTACTTTTGAAATCCAAAATTATTTTATAAAAGTGGGTTTTATCACTTGTTTTTTATATAGTTCTAATGGAGTTGGATTTTAATATGTTTTTGAGTTTTCAGGTCCAAGTTTGCTTCATGTCTATGAAACAAGCTCTTTTAGTCCTTTTCAGGCTTAGAGTAAATATGAAAAAGTACCGAGCAATTTTGTACACTTTTCACATGCTCGCTAAATCACTAGTAAAAGTGTGTCGAGTCTACTTTTTCTCTTTTTCAGACTCATTAAAAGTGGATTATGAAAAACATAACCCACTATGTAGTTATATTTAAGCTGTTTTTCGTTTCCTTAAAAACAAAAAAATATTTCCAAGCGAACTTGTTACGTTCACGCTTGTAAAAGTATCAGAACGATCGACTAGTCGGTGGTAGGTTATCTCTTTTTCGGACCAACTAGGCCTATTTACTAAAAAGGACCTTTTGGAGTTTCCTTGTGTCTTCGTTTAGACTCTCTAAATATGAACGATACTGATTTTCCTTTCATCAGACTCATAAAACAAAATGATGGAAGACCCTATCTAGGAACTAACCCCTCCTTTCTCAGGTTCATAAAACATATGAGGATGGACTCATCACTTGATGAGCTATAACGAGTGTTTGTTACCCTCTTTGAACTCGTAAAAATGAAAAGAGGCACTCATCCATTAAAGACAGGGAATTTAAGGGAAAGGGGAATGTTTTTTATTTGTATTTATGGAAGCCTACAGTCCACCTTTGAACATGGCACCTGTCTACATTTGCATATCTAAATAGTTGGGTGCTCAGCTTGTCTCTGAGTTGATCCACTTTTGTGAGTCACCTAACTCCTTTGAGTCAATTCAAAGAATGATCTGTCATATTCCTTGCATTACACCTGGTTTTAGTCTCGTTAAGTCAATGTTTCCAAGTCATTTGTCGTGCCGCAAATTTTTTCAAAGGTTATCCCTTCCGAAAAATAACTCGTTAGTAACTTTACCTATCCATAAAGTCAGTCATGTATGAGTCAGTTTCATCACTTCAAATCAACTTTTGTTCCATGTTTTGTGTCACTGATGTGGGAATCATCATGGCCCTCCTGTGACAAGTCTATTCCTGTCGACTTCAGCTCATCATCCAGGAATTAGACCTAGAAACCTAGTCAAGTACATTGAAGCCTGCATGCCTCAATGGCAGGTTTCTTCTCTTTCGATAGTATGTTTTCATCAATGCCCTCTGATTGAAATATTCTATCAAGTGTTCGATTTCAAAACATCTATTCCAACTTGGGAGAATGTACTTAGATTCCTTGGGGATCATTGACATTAATGATGATTTCCCTCGCACTTGTTAACAGTTTACATCATTGATTGGTAATCAAGTGGTTTCTACCATGCTCGACGTCAAAACATCTATTCACATTGTTAGAATCATATCAGTTGGGGATTGGAATGAAGACCCTGAGTGATTAGGCTTTGTCACTATGGTTTCCTATGCTCAGGTTGTGTTTGGAGATTAGTTAGAGTCTTGACACGGATCCACATTGTATGTTTGGTGGTTGTGTTCTGTATTTTTAGGATAGATGACATGGATCTACTTTGTATGTTTCATAGCCATGTCCTACCTCCTACATCAGTTGTTCATGGATCTACAATGTATTATTAGTAGCCATGACATGGTCATCATCATGGATCTGCAGTGTATTGGTCCATAGTCATGATTGAGTTGGGTAAGTAAGTTACTGGTCTTATGTTAGTTATGATCTCATCTCTCGTTGCCTCTAAACCAAACTGATATCTTGCGAACTATTTCACCTATCACTTTCTTCTAGCTTCATACTCTGGGAGGCATTCTGTTGCACCTAGAAATTCCACCATAGCCTGTTTTCCTGTTAGAAAGCTTGACCTAAGACACCTTGGTTAGTTTTTTTCAATATTTTTGAAGGGTGATGCCTTTCTCCTGTTTTGACAGAGTGCCGACGGTGCTGTTTGTAGTGGATCAAAAAGCGTCGGTCCACCTTTTCTTTGACAACAAGTTAGGTCGGTGCCTTTACCCCTTCTTCTCAGTGCGTCGATAGACCAAAAAGAGGAAAAAAAAAGGTTATGGAATCTTCCTTACGGAAGCCTCTGTGGAGTTAGTTCCTATTTGCTTGGGAGAGGTGGCATTCTCCTCCTTCACCTATTGGGATCACCTCCTATTCATTCCCCAAGTCAATCTCATGTGTTTTGGGCCTATAAATGAAGCCTTCATGATGTGAGTGAAGGAGGCCAAAAATAAAGTACCCTTATGTCGTTGGATTGAATTCCAAGTTAGAGGCAAGATAGAGTTGACTTGTATGTGAAGAGATGCTCATAGTTGTGAGGGATTGTAGACTTCTTGTAGAGGTTGAAGCCATCAACATCAAGGCTTGGTTGTAACTTTACTCTCTCATTATTAATACAAAAGTGTTCCCCTTTCCTATATTTGATGTGTTGTTGATTTCAATTCAATATTATCATATTCCTTGATTAATAATATAAGTAATTGATTTATCATGATGGTCTCACTTTGTGTGTTTGTCTTTTGATCTGTTTTGTAGGTATTGAACATTGCAAGGGATTTTGGGAAAAATACAACGAGACTTAGGTCTGAGGTATGGTTTATTTCATGTTGCTTAAATTGATTACTTAAGGAAAGGATATATTGTTATTCTCTTTTGTTCTACACTTATGAATTATAGGGTAGAGGAACAAACAGTGTACGTACCGATTGCATAATTCTTTATAACACATCACAAGCATAACATATCGTCGTATCATCATGAGTATCACATCGTGTTGCATCATCACAAGCATCACATATCATCGCATCATCACAAGCATCACATCTCATCGCATCATCGCGAGCATCACATCTCATCACAACATCACGAGCATCACATATCATCTTATCATCATGAGCATCACATCTCGTTGCATCATCATGAGCATCACATCTTGATCATCAAATTACATCACCTACAATAAGCACAACATCGTAACTTAATGCGATATTACCCACAACATCAAAAGATGTTGGGTTTTCCACAAATGAATGTAGGACCACAACGTCCGCAAATGAATGCAATATCAAAACGTCAAAAAATGAATGCCAGACCACAATGTCTACAAATGAATGCAGGACCACAACGTCTGCAAATGAATTCCATACCACAATGTCTGCAAATGAATGTAGGACCACAACATATGGAAATGAATGCCATACCACAACGTCAACAAATGAATGCCAAACCACAACGTTCGTAAATGAATGCAGGACCACAATGTTTGCAAATGAATTCGAGACCATAACGTCTGCAAATGAATGCAAGACCACAACTTCTGCAAATGAATGTCAAACCAAAATGTCCGCAAATGAATGCAGGACCACAATGTTATTCATAGGTACTTGATTACTTCAATCTCATCATCAATAACAATTCCTATCATCACTCCCTCTTTCCAGGGAGGTCCTTTCGGACTACACCAAGCTTGTCTCTAAAATATTCAAACTTCACACGAGACAGAGGCTTAGTTAGCACAACTGCAACTTGTTCCTCTGTAGGAACATACTAGAGATTTATGGCTCATCTCTGCACCATATCCCGGATGTAATGATACTTTATCTCTATGTTCTTTGACTTATCGTGGAACATCAGGTTCTTTGTTAACTTGATAAAACTATGGTTGTCACAATAAATATCAGTTGCATCCATTTTGGTATCAAAAAATCCTGTCAACAATTTACGAAGCCATATTGCTTCACTAAAGGTTGAACATGTTGCAATGTATTCATCCTCTTTTGTATTGAGTGCAACACTAGTCTGCTTTCTATTAAGCCATGAGATCACACCCAATCCCAAACTGAAACAACATCCTGAAGTATTCTTTTTGTCTTCAGCACTTCCTGCCCAATCTGAATCAGTGTTGCCACATAATCTAAACGCACAATCAGTTGTATATATGAGGCCACAATCCAATGTACCCTTTAGGTACCTCATCACATGTTTTGTTGCAACTAGGTGAACATTCATGGGCTCTACCATATACTGAATTAATGTGTTCATGGAAAAACATATATATGGTCTTATATTTTTCAAGTAGATCAGTGAGCCGATAATTTGTCTATATAGTGTGACATCTATTCTTTATGAAGATTCATCATTTAGGAGCTTCAGGTTTGTCACCATTGGAGTGTTCATTGCCTTACAATCCAACATCACAAATCTCTTTAGGATTTCAACTGCATATTTTCCTTGGTTTAGGAAAATTTCATCTGGGAACTGTCATACTTCAAGACCTAAGAAGTAATGCATCATGCCAAGGTCTTTCATTTCAAATTCTATTGTAAGATTCTTCTTACACTCACTGATGAGCTTCTCATTTCCTATCAAAAATAGATCATCTACATATAGTAGTAATATCATGATTCTGTCATCTTCAACCTTATAGTAAAGGTTGGAATATGCTTTAATTTTGGTAAATCCTAGGCTCATCAGGAAGTCAGCAATTCTTCTCTATCATGCTCTGGGTTCTTGCTTTAATCCATGTAAATCTTTCTTTAGTTGGAACACATGTGTTTTATGTGTCTCAAAACCTAGAGGTTGTTCAATATGCACTTCCTCTTCTATGGCGCCATTTAGAAAGGTTGTATTTACATCCATTTGATGTAATTTGCATTTCATCTTGGAAGATAAAGCAAGAATAGTTCTGATTGTGGTATATCTAGCTACTGATGCAAAATTTTCTTCATAATCAATCCCTTCACTAGTACAAAATGAGAAATTAATGACTAAAAACATGGCTAAAATCAGGCTATAAACGACTATTTTTTAGTCAGCGACTAATAGTGGCTAATTTCCACTATCCACTACTACATTTCGATCCAAAATCCGACGGCGCGTGGATTTCTTTTTTTAAACTTACTAAAAATCACAAGGATAATTTTTTTTTTTTGTAAATGTGGCCATAAGCGTCGCTTAAGCGACGACTAGTCTCATATGTGTCGCTTAAGCGACGACGCCTTTAATTGGTCTGTGGTTTTTTGGTTTTGAAGTGATGATGTGGTTGAGGAAGAAGTGGGTGGTCGTAAGAGAAGTGTTGACAAATGTTAACATTGCTTAAAACATTTGATAAATTAGGTAACGGCCAATAATCTACTTGTGGTCACAATTGGATATAGGGTGACATTCCATAACGTTGATCCCTTAGTTGCAAAAAATGTTAATAATGATAATGGGATATGGAGGAGTAGATTGTGCTTAGGTTTTAGGGGTGAGAATTTGACAATTCTTGCATAGATTAATCTCATGAATGTAGTGATGTGAAAAGAAAGCCAACAAATATCCCACATAAATGATCTTTTGGGTGATGGCCATTCTTGATAAATGGTCATGGTAAGCATCCCATGAAATCTATTGAGAACTTGTTTGACCTTTTTCTGAGTTAGGAATTGACATACTATGATGTCAAATCCTCATTGATACATGTTGCCTTTAAGGAGGAGGTAACAAGGACACCAATGATGAATGTCTTGATGGCCATCTTGAGAGAGATGTGGATCAAAGCTCAGTGTGTAAAGGTAGTTCAAGATAATGTCATAACATGGGTCGTTCGATGCTATAACAAAAATATGCTTGTCAGGAGCAATACTATTGAGTGGTCATTGGATTACATGGGTAGGGAAGTCAGTGATGAAATCGATGAGGGACAAAGCTTTCTTATGTTTACATGTAAAAAATTTAAGGTCAAATTCTTGGAGAAAGGATATCCAATGAGAAAATTTTCCTTTAATGAGCTAACAGCCCAAGATACACTTCATGTGATTTGAATTGGTCATGATATTGATGTGGTGAAGAACGATATAGTAGTGGATATTATGTATTGAATGAGCCATGATCAATGTCATCTTCTTTTCATGCTTTTTATTTTTATTCTAGTCCTCCAATAATTTCTTGTGATAATAAAATACATGCTTGCAATCATCCTCCCTATATTAAATTAACAAATTAATAAAATTTGTAACTAAGCTTGTTTGACATAACTTGGTAATCCACCCAAAATAGTGAATATCTCGTTCATATGAGACATGTTAACACTCTATATAATGTAACACCCATAATATTTTTTTATGCTACTCCCACCATTACCATAATTTTTAGATACCAGACCTCCACCTTGAGTTTCATCATATCATCGATAATGACATAAAAAGTAAAGTGATGTTTCATCTAAGTTAATGCCATGAAAGATAAAGTAATGTTTCAACTAAGCTACCCATCCTAACGAGTTAAAACCATCAAAACTTAATCCACTTCAAAATTAAAACATAAATGAACTTAAATCCATCTTAATCATATCTTATCCCATAAACATCCCATTTTTTAGAACAAAAGCAAATAATATATATAGATGAAGACACGAACACGAATCTCATTCCTAAATAGACCTCAAGCTTTATATGTTTATATAGTTGTCCATATAAATGGAAGAAAAATATCTAAATCTTGTCGAAAGACAAACCACCCGACTCCTGCTATCTTATCCCTTTTACACCTTATCCTCTCAGTGTCGCGGTATGAAGGTGTGTGTTTTTTGCAGTTTTAGAATTTTTGCAAGGTTTTAGGGAAGGTTTTTTTTGAGGTTTTTGTGAAGATGGAAGCTTCATGCTTTTCAATGGTGACTACCCAAGTGCTGCCTTCATTAGAAGCAACAACAGTAACAGCTTTAGGAGGAGGTTCAGCATGTATGAAGGCTCCTTGTTCAAGGCTTCCTATGATGGCCTTGCCAACGACTGCCCCTTGTCATTCAGGGATATCCCATGCTCGCCATGGGATTTCTTGTTTGACCCCTGTTTTGGGCAGGAGGCGGGTCCTAAGAATTAGATCATTCTTTTTGATCTAATTTTAGTTTAAAATTGGTGGTGTTCTTTCAAGGATGTTTGAGGAGGAAAAGAAGATGGATCTCTTTCAACTAGTGACAATGGAATAATTGTGTTCCTTCCTCTAATATTTCCAAATGGATAAGATTCTAGGGTCATATGGGTGACGAACTAAGTTTTATGTGGATTCGACTTCTTAGAAATAATTGGTGATGATCTATTAAAGGTGGAGGAGGAAGTTTAGATGACTAGGACGATGCATACTAGTTTAAATTCAATATTCCTAGAATCCATCCCAAAGGTGGATTGGGGCCTATGAAATTCAAATATTTCATACCATTATCACTTTGCAATTGCATATATAATATAATTTCAAAGGTGATAGTTGTTCACCTCAAGCCTCTTATTTCAATGGTGATATCTATGAAATAGTTTGTGTTCCCCAAGGTAAGATTGATTCACAAGGCTATCAACTCATACTTGGAAGGTATGCACTTGATTAATACCTCTCATATTCTTGTGACTATCATTAAATTATTATTTCTAAATATTATGATTGAATATATTGGCTTTATCCAAAACTCCTTATACTCCAAGTGGCGTTTATTCTAGATATTGTAAAATGGATAATGGGTTGAATGAATTGTTGGATCGGATCACCCGCTTGAACATGTTACTCCCAGTAAAAGTATCATTCTCAGGAAGTATTAGTATGAGGGATGGACCCAGCCTAGGGTCGTCTCTCTCACGCTAGTTAGCTAGTTTCAGTTTCATTCAGGCAGGTCAGGCTGTTCCAGTTTTAGGTGTATCAATGAGGGTCAACAAGATAAGCCAAGACCCATACGCCAGGTTGTTGTCTCAGATTCATTCTACAAAAAACCCCAGCGGGGGTGGAAAGCGCCTTTGCTACATGACATATGTGCGACAACAAGGATGCTGCTTGTCGAGGGGCGATTTGAAATGCAACTGAGGGTTTGGACACCTGGAGTTATTTTCTGGCTCTGCACATTGATAAAACGATCTGGGTTTTCCTCTCTATCTCTGTTTGATATATTAAATATATTTTATTTATTGTCTTGCTCATATGATAATCCTTGTGGGTTTGCTTACTGAATCCATATGATGTTGACACCATTAATAAAATTAATTTGGCATTAGTCTTTGAGGGAAACCCCATTTTGTTTCTCTTGCGCTGTGGGCTATACTTAAACTTCTGGACTGAAACCTTGGAGGTCAAAATTACAATTAAGTTTCAGTAAAATTGTTTGTGTTCGTTGTAAACAGTCTTGGGTTTTGAACCTCCGGCGTTATTCACAGATGCACAAGTTACCAACAAAACCCTGAAAAATCTATAGTATTTTGCTGAAAAGAGAGTAAGAGGTGGGTTCTGCTGTAGAAAAGGGCATAGATCTGCAAAAAAATCCCCTTAAATCCGCTGTAAAAACAAAAAAAAAATGCCAAAGCAGGAGGGCACCGGTGAAAGAAAGGGTAAAAACCCTAGAACCTGTTTGCTGTTGAAATAGGAGCGCTAAAAACCTAGTTTAAGACCTGAAACAGTCCTGAAACAATGCTAGACAGAGAAAGAAGAGTACACGCTGGAACTGATACCATGTTGATATCAGAAGATAGTGGGATCTATTGTGAAATCTCCAATAAGCCCTAATCCAGCCAAGCAAAATTACAACAGAAATGAAACATCACTTAAATGATGAACGAGAGAGAGATTGCATACCCAACCACATGAACAAGAGAAGCACTATCCCAAGAGGGTGACTAGGTAGATTTAGTCAAATATATAGAAATACAATAAATTGGGTTAATTACTCATATGTAGGATTCACAAATTCTACCAATACATCAGAGGGTTTGCATGTGGCCTCAAGTGAAGATTAAACATAATCTCAACATGAACAATTCACTGATGATGTATAAATAAGCCATTCAGTGCTATGCATGCATGTGCATTGGCCCTCCTCTGGTGCTATCTATGCACCTATGTGTGCCCTTCATCTACAGAAGCGTTGGCCTTTTTATGGCCCTTGCAAGTGTGTTGGCCCTCATGGAAAAAGGGAAATTTGTAGGGTCAGGGGATTTTTGCAGGGCAGTGTTTTACACGTGCCAGCCTTCCTTCAAAAGGGTAACAACAGCACTTGCAGGAGGGTTGCGAGAGGAGTATATGCACATAACGATAAGAAACAGAGACCTTAACAAATTCATGGTACATGCTGTAGTTTTGTTCAAATCAACAACTTATCCATGGACATTAATATATTTTTGTCTTTTTCTCAATCTTGTCCTTATACTGTGCTGCTTCATCTGCATTATATGTTTGAAATGTCATCAAAAGTAAATTAAAGATTAATTATTTATTTCTGATTCTTAGCTGAATCAAACATGCAATGCTCCCTAGCAATTTTCATGTGCTTACATACCATTGCTCGTCATTTTGCAGATTATGTACTAGAGGGAAGTGAGGGCACACCATTTGCAGGTAAGGCCTTACATATTACATGAAACAATCTAAACTATAAAACATCTGTGATTTTAGGATACAAAATTGGAGTTGGGTGGGATTTTGTTTAGTGGACACCTATTTCCTATGGAGTCTTGGTTCCTATACTTGCATCTGCAGATTCCCGTCTAGGATATGGACAAATGGACAGATGCATAAGATTTTCGGGTTTCTATAAAGTGGGCATCTTAGACATTAGGAATTTTACATTCAACTTTTACCTTAGTATCTAGCTGTATATATATATATATGTATATATATATATATATATATATATATACACACACACACACACATATGTTGTAGATTATGATGATAAATGGTTTACTTCATTGTTTTTCAATCTCTATTCAGGCGGAGTTTATCATGGGAAAGTTAAGTTTCCTCCTGAGTATCCATACAAGCCTCCAGGGATCAAGTATCTTTAATATCTTACCTTATCAAATCAATGGTGACATTTCTTTGTTAGATTTATTTGTAAAATTTCTCAAATTATAATTAATTTTTCTATCTATTAAATAGTTAGTCTGTTCTATCTTGTAAAGAGACTACATAAACTACTAGTACACATTTTAAACTAAAGTTGGAAATCTCAATACAATTGGGAATCCAAGTGATCCTTGCATCATATTCAAATGCTTTTTTCAGCTTTTGGAATTTTCTCTATTTTACCACTCACATTCCTCAAAGGAAGATGAATACTTCTTGCGATATTTTTTGTTTTTGAAGCCAATCCTTTCATCTAAAAAATTTAGGATTACAGGCAAAGCAACTTCAATATCATGTTAGACATCCACTGTTCATAATCATGTCCAGAGAGAGAGGTGCATATGTAAGAATAATTTCTTCTACCAGCAAGGATAGCATTTCATTTAAACAAGTCAAATGCAAGTATATAGAGGGAAATTAAACTCCACATCTTTAGAAAAATGCCATTTCAATACTTTCTAGATGACAATATATCATATTAAAGGAAAGTACAATACTAGTGTGACTAACAACACTTTACTAAGATGGCATATTCCAAATGAGAAATATCATGGTTAACACTTGCAGTTACATGTTTGCAGTTTCAGTATTGCACTTGAGAGATTTTCATAGCAGCTGTTAGTGGACATATATTTTGCACTAATGGATGCATAACAAAAAGAGGAATAACTGTTTATCCATTAATTAGTTAATATGTTTACTATAATTTAGTTAGACTGCATGCATTTTTCCTATTATATCCTTGCCTATATTAACTGTCTCCATCTTTAAATTTTCTCTCTTCATGTTCTCCAACTCTTGACACTTATTAGTATTGTCCAAATATATTGTATTGATGTATTATTAGTCTGATGAGCAAACAAGCATCAAAATAAATGTCTGAGAATCTTGTTCTATTACTTGAAATTGTTGATGCCAAGATACTTGAAACACCCCAATGGTAAAATTGCTGACATGTTCTCTCAATAAACAGGATATAGTTTTTAGATTATAATCACCACTATTTGACATGGCATATCCCGAAGGCATTGTTGTTAGCATCTACTTATTTGAAAAGCTTCTCTTATCATGTCATGGAAAATATTCTTTTTATAGAGAAAAACCACATGCGATGATTTACAAATGTATTCTCATAACTCTTAACCAACAACTTTTAGTTACCAAATAAACTGAAACCATTACAAACAATTAGTAATTTTTTCTTTATATCACGTTATGCTCAATAAACATTTTTGTCACGGATTTTCTTTTCTTGTGGTCTTCTAACTTTAAAGATTTTATTGTTGGCATCAAATCTGTCAACTCTATTAGCCCTACTCTCATTGGATTTATGTACCTTCTAGGTCAAAAAATTGAGGGATTCTATGCTCAATGTTTGATGGGGCTTAGTGTTGTTTTTTGGCTTGCTGAAAGGCTAGGGGAACTATATGTTATTGATTGTTTATATGGGTTATTGTGAAGATGTTGAAATTGAGGGAAAAATGCAACAGGGAAATGACACTAAAAATATCAATAGTAGCATAACGAATGTGGATGGTTCAATGGTGGGGGTAGTATTGTTGAGTGGGTGAAAGGTAGCAACCTTGACTGTGTGGAGGGGTTGCATGGTCAACCGCACAGTTATGAGGGCCATTTGAGCAACATAGAGGTTTGGGAGGGGCTACAAAAAAATACAAGAGATGTTTAGTTGGTTAGGAACTTAGGACAACTAGCATTGGCTGTAAAAGACATGGCAAAGAATAGATGCTGTCATTGCTTCACAGGTGAGGGCAGAATTATTTTATGTTTATTACGTGCTTTTCAATTGAGCACATCATATTTTTTAGCTTGTGCTTTACAGTACAGGAAATCATTAATATAGGAAGACATCATAACCTTGAGCAACTATGAGGAACTATGAAGATTCCTGTAATTTCCAAAGATTGGCCTGCATTTGTTTCTCATGGTTGGCTGCATTTCCATGACTGAATTTTCCCTTGGGAACTTCTATCGCAATTCCAAGGGAAATTTCCAGCATTTTGTCTTGGTATGGCCATCTATACTACAATAATTGCAAATAGCAATGATTCTCACCACTGTCCTTCGACTGAGCAGCTCTGTAGGTCATCCTCCTATCATGTTGTTGGGCACCATACTTTGTGTTTCCTATTGCTCCATTCTGTGCTGGTTTTCTGTCCCTTCTTAAAGGGATCATCAAGTTTCTTTCCCTCAAAGAGGGCTAGTTTCCTTTTGATTTAGCCACACAAGGCTCCTTGGTGTTTCATCAATAAGTGCTGATCTTCCAGCTGGAGGCTTAACATAATGGATTGCTTCCTGAATTTGGTGGTATAGTCTTGGACATTTTGACCATCGCTTTGGTAGAATTATTTACTATTGCCATTCAATCAACTTTTCCTCTTGATAGCCAATGGGATAAAACTGTTTTTTCAGGAGTGCTTTGAACTCCTCCTAAGAAGCCAATGGGGCTTTCTTTTGCTGTTTTGAGGGCTACATGTAGCTCTCCCACCATACTAATGCATGGGTAGTCTTTTTCAGCATAGGAAAGTATGCTTTTTTCTTATCTTTGTATCCTTGGATACTGAAATATCAAATATACCTCTATTTGCCTGAACGAATCATTGAGATTTTCAGCACCAACTCATTGCTTTGCTAAACAACCAGCTGACAACAACCAATTTTCACTCCTCTCTTCATTGTTGAGTGAATCGAGCTCTCTCCTTTTTGTTAGGGTGGAGGTAACTTCGCAGAAGAAAAGAATGCGGACTCAATTCTTTGCAAAACAATTAGTTGAAAATAACCATTTTTCACTCACCTCTTCATTGTTGAGTGAATCGAGTTCTCTCCTTTGTGTGAGGGTGGTGAATGCCCTCTCAACTGTTGCGTGAAATGAAGAATTCTAGTTGGAGACTTGTGTGAGGTTCTCAACTTTTGCATCTCTGTGTGAGGCTCTTAGTTTTTTGCATCTCCACTGTAACCTCCCTCAATTGAAACACTACTCCTTTTAAGGAGGAAACCTTGATACGCTTGCTGCAACGTAAAGGATATTGAAGCGCTGAGATTGATATCCGTATCTGTTGGGCTGAGATAGGGAAATATCCCCCATCGGATAGTAAGCTCTACTGTTGCTTTCATAACTGCACAATATTGAAAATTAATGCTTTCATGTCAATGGAATTGGCATGGAAGGACGAATCCAATGTGTAGGAGAGACGTAGATCTCGAGCCACATTGGTATGGCCTGAAGAAGATAACTTAGATAACAAACTTAGGGCTTGTTCCGATGTGTCTTGGTGATTGCTCGCTTGAACATGGAGTTGGTTGAGTGTCAAGGGTTACCTTGAACCCTAAGTTGGTGTGACCTTTGTGTTAAGACTGCGTGGAGAATCCCTTGAGTTGCCTCTGTGTGGAGATTGCGATGGTATCCCGTGAATTTGCAAATAAAGCTCTAATTACACGAGCTGTCATCCAAAAAACCTAACCCAGAGGACCGTGTCTTGTGAGGTGTTAATAGGTATGTATGTGGATTTGCAGGTCAGAGACCTCAAACTCCTGGTGGCCTCGGCTTAATCTGGTTACCACTTACTCTTTTTTTTTTTGCTTTTCACCTTCTTGGGGATCTTTAGGGGTTACAAGCGTTTCTTCAAGCGAGCTATGCTAGAATCATCATATTTTGTGAAGGACGATACTCTGAAAATATGTTGTACAGTTGGGGTTGTGGTTTCTGCTATTCAAGGCCCCAGATTGCACTATATTCACATCCCTGAATCAAACTTGGGTCAACAATTTTGGGAACTGCTTGAAGATGTTGAAAATGCGGATGTCACATTTGATGTATCAGGGGAAAAATTTCATGCCCACAGAGTTGTTTTGGCAGCACGTTCCCCTGTATTTAATTCCATGTTTTTTGAGTCCTCTGGGGGGTGGAATGACAAAGAAATTAGCATCGAAGGCACAAGGCTAGAGGTGTTTAAGGTGAGCTTTCATTCTTCCTATGATTATGGAATTGTGCTTTCTCTTTATTTTAATTTTGGAAGATTGGGTATTTGCCTTGAGCTTGTAATTTTTTTCCTTTAAAGGCATTCTTGGATGAATGGAAATTATTTTGCATTATATGTATATACTGTAGTGTATGGGAGAGGCTTATGTTTACAGGTTATGCATAAACTTGTGGAAATTATTTTCTGCATTAAATGCATTTATTGTAGTCTGCGGAAGAGGCTTATGTTTGCAGGTTATGTAGAAACTTGTGTAGTTCTTGTTTGGTCTTTGCTAATGGTTGAACACAAATTATTTTTTTCTTTTGTTCTTATTGGATAACTTATTATAGATGGGAATGGAACAGAGCTTAATTTAAAGGTTTCTAGGGCTGGGAATTTATTTAGCCACTTGATTATATTATTCTAGGTAATTGGGATTAAAGGGATGGCATAACAGCTGAGTTATCTTGAAATATGG
>LPNX010018493.1:304117-328978 GCA_001517045.1 Pseudotsuga menziesii | reverse complement strand
TGTTTAGATTTGCTTTGAGAATTCAACCAGGGACAGAATGGTGATCCTTCTGGAGGCAAGTGTGCATTCAAGAGACCTTCATCACTAGGCATCTGCCATTGTAATAATACTCCAATAGCTTGTATTTAGTATCAATGTGGAACTGTAGGACTGGAATGAAATCCCAGTAATATGCCACTGCAGTATTGGAGTGCTGGTGATGTTAGTAGTGGAGTGCGGGAGGATGCTATCAGATCAATCCAGGGACTTATACCTCGAAGTTAGTTTCCAGATAAACAAAACTTTTGGTGTGGGTAATGCCTCATAAACCACCTGCATCTCACAATTGTTATCCACATTAAAATATTCACAACACACACCCCAGCACACACACATGGCAAGAGGAAATATTAATGTAGATTATTCAGAATAATGAAAACATTTACTAGAAATATTATATTCAAGTTGGTTACATTGAGTATTCAAGGTGTGGTTGGATATCACCTATTGAAGTTCTACAAAAGGGTTTCTTTTTGGTGCCTGGAATGACAGATTAGACATAAGTAAAATGAGATGAATGGCATTTGTATTTAAAAAAAAAACACTTACAGCCGTCGGTTAAGCGACGGCCTGTAGGTGATTTTTTTTTTTAAAAACACTGCTAGCCGTTGCTTAACCGACGCTTCACCAACGCTTTAGATGTCGGTTATCTGACGCTTTACATTTAACCCCGTCGATTCAGTGACGGCCTGCAGGATATTTTTTAAAATTCAATATGAATTAGATGTCGGATAACTGACGCTTTACATTTAACCCCGTCGGTTAAGCGACGGATTTCAGGTGATTTTTTTAAAATTTAATATGCATTAGATGTCGGATAACCGACAATTTACATTTAACCGATGGTAAACTGAGCTGTCGCTTAACTGACGGATTGGAGAGATGTCAGATAACCGACGAAAATCCACCGACACTTAAAAAAAATCATAGTGTCGTACATGCGACAGGGAAGTGTCGAAAATCCGACAATACGATCGTCGGATTTTTGGTCGAAATGTAGTAGTGATCTTATAGCTAGTCATATTTCACTTAGTCATTAATATCTTGACTCATTAGTCATTGATTTAGTCATTAATAGTCAATGATTTAGTCACAGATTTAGTCATTGATTTTGTCACTGATTTAGTCACTGATTGCAACAATTAATGACCAAATCAACGACTAAATAAACTACTAGATGATAACATATTAATGACTAAGCTAAATACGACTAAGATACAGGAAATTAGCTACTAATAGTCGTATATATGTGAATTTAGTCGTTTTTGTAGTCACAAATTTATGATAGGGAATAGAGGAATCGAACCACCAACCTCCTGCCTAATTATAGGCAGGCGCTATTCCATTGAGATAACACCCTTTAAGAAGTTGTTATTGCTTGACAATGATGATATTCAAACAAATATATGATAGATAGCAATCTACAAACTACATAATTATTACTATTACAACTTACTAGTAACTAGAATTTATGATAAACCAATTTCTCAGAGCTATGTACAATTTTCCCTATTTGGCATATCCATTCATGTTACCAGAGAGAACGAAATACCTCTGTGATGGATGCGATACCAATTAAGTCAATCAATTTACGGAATATCTCTTGGCGTGCCTAAATATATGAGAAAAATATCATTATATGAAATCAAGAAAAGTAAAAGTCAAATAAGGTAAGCAAACCTCGCCATTTCAATGCAATCTTTGAAATCGAGGGCCAAAAATACCCTGCGCGTAAGATTTTCTGGGAAGTATCCAACCCAGAGAGATGATCGCCACAAGCTCCAACATGGTAATCATTCAGGATGATTTCAGCTTAGGCTCATGTGTGAGGCAACATCGTAATATAGAATCAACACTGTGGTGATATAAGCTATCATTCAGAATGAGATAGTATTTATCCTGGTAGCGGATGCGACGACGCTCATCGCTAGTAGCGACAGGGTGATATCGTAAGGTTTGGAGATACAAAATGATGTCTCCATACCAAGGATTATTTGTACTAATGAGAAACAATAATTTATCAGGTAATGAATCGATGGGCTCTGTATTCTTCGTAGTACAGGGAAGGTCACATATGAGCTTTGCAAAGACAAGGGACTTCTTAGAAGTAGTTTTAGTAAACTCCAACTCAAATTCCTAGAGGATAAGGATCCATTGTGAGTATTTTCCCCCAAGTACCCAATGTGTCAAAACATAGTACATGGGGTTATATTTGTCATAAACAATAGTAGTTCAGAGCAAGATATAGTGATGGAACTTCTGGACTACGATGACCGTGGCCAGAGCAAGTTTCTCCACATGTGAATATCGAGTTTCAGAGTTTGGAAGACTTTTACTAGCATAGTAGATCACATGTTCTTGGTTGTGTTCATCTGTTTGAACAAGGACCATGCCTATAGTAGACAAGGATGCAGCCATGTACAAGGAATAGTTCTTGGTGTAATCAGGTGGCTGCAGCATAGGTGCATGGGTAAGTGCTTGTCTGAGATTATCAAACGCGTGCTGCGCAAAATCATCCCAGACAAAAGGTGTATCCTTTTTAAGCAACCTCATGAAACTGTGTGTACTTTCTGCATAGTTGCATATAAAACGAAATAAATTTTTTTCCTTCACTTGCAAACTTTGGAGTTCAGTTACATTCGTTGGAGCAGTTAGGTCCAGAATAGCTTCGATCTTCAAAGGATCGATACGGATGCCATCCTTGGAGACGATGAAGCCAAGCAGTCTTCTAGTTTCGACACAAAAAACACATTTGTGGGGTTTCAAACATATGTTTAAATGACAACATCTAAGAAAATAGCTCTCAGATGATTGACATGAATATCACGCTGCTTGGAATGAGCAAGCAGGTCATCGAGATAGGGTTCCACAACGTGCTTAACATCATGAAAAGCGTAAGACATGGCGTGTTGAAAAGTAGCACCAGCATTATTCAAGCCAAAAGGTAATTTTTGGTAGGAAAAGGTCCCCCATGGGAAGATGAAGGCTGTATTGTGTTGGTCTGATGGGAGAATTTCTATCTGATTAAAACTGGAAAAGCCATCCATTAATGAAAAGATGATGCTTCCAGCACAATTATCAATTATCTGATCGATATAGGGATTGGGGAAATTGTATTTTGGACAAGCCCTATTCAAGTCCCTAAAATTGATACAAACCCTAATAGTACCCTTCTTTTTGTTCATAGGGACTATATTGGACACCCATTCAGTTAAATGCATGGGGTAAATGAAACCAGCCTTGAGAATTTTTTCAGCTTCTTCCTTTATGGCTACTGCTTTTCGTGGATGTACTTGTCGTAATTTCTGGCAGACTGGCTTGGCACCAGGGTAGGTTTTGATCTCATGAACAACAATGGAGGGATTAATCCCTGGCATTTCTTCATATTTCCAAGTGAAGACATCTCGAAATTCCTTGAATAAGGGTGTATATGATTGAACCTCAAAGGACAAATAATTATGTCCTATATAAATGTTCTCTAAAACACCTGGTTTCACTAATATTTCTACGGGCATTGTTTTAGTAATATTGCATAGATTTCCTTCATACTCGACACTACGAGTGAGGATCAGAGACTAAGGGTCCATGACTATATCAGATGAAACATCTGATGCAAAGTGATCTTATATCATATGGCATGGAGGAAGGCAAGAAGATCGATAATGATGGTCTTCCCAAGGCATCTCCTCTAGCGTCATAACTTCCATAATGGATTCATCTGTAGGAAGTGTATGTGAAAGGTAATCTAGAGATGGGGGGGTTGTCTAGCCAATATGGTAGGTGATAACGATCTGAGGCCATCAACAAATGGTTGTTGATGGTGGGGTCATTGGTGGATTGTATTGCATTGTAAACTTCTTCAAAAGGGGTAAGGGATGCTGATTTGTCATCAATCGATTTTCATTTAGTTTAAGATAGTGTTAGAAATCATATTAATAGATGCATTTTGTGAACCAGGAGGAAGATTTGACAATGGAAAGACTCCCATGAGTGAAGAGTCTTTGATAAGACCTACTCCTCTGTCCTGATACTGTGGGGTATTCAGAAGCGGGACACTATTTTCATCGTTGGTAATAGCACTAGGTGTGATGAAATCTAACTGATCTATGGTGACAATCCTTTTTTGGAATGGGAACTGGACGATCCGAAAAATGTTCGATGCTACAGCTTGCGTGGCATAAAACCAGTTATGACCTAGGAGTAGATTGTAATCCAAAGGAGTGTCAACGACCTCGATATGAATGGAGACTGGATTACTCCCTAGTTCAACCTAGATAGCAGGCAGTAATCCAAAGGGTTGAAAGTCACAACCATCAAAATCCTTTAGAGTGGTAGGTGAACAATTGACTTTAGGAGAACCAATGGCTCTACAACAAGACAGAGACATAACCGAAGAGGAGGCTCCCTCGTCCAAAACAATACGATTGATATTCTTCCCAGAAATTTTAGTGGTTATCTGGAAAGACAACTGATGTGAGAGCCTGGTCTTAAAGTCATCCAGTTTGAAAGAAATTATGTTACTATTTTCAGGATCCATGGCTCCAAGTGCCGTGAGCAAATTTTTTCGCTGGGTGGGACAAGTTTGGAGCACTTCTAGGGCCAACATAGCGTATGGTGCTTGGGACAAATCTTATACAATGTTATAGTATTGGGAAGCACAAGCGTTAAGATTGATAATGGACTTACAAAGAGTACTCTTAGGTGGTTGAAAAATTGCTTCAGGCATAGGTTTTTCAATATGAAGACCATTACTAGGAGGAGGAGTGGAAAATGAAGGTTTTTCAAATGGAATTTCATCGGGTTTCTTCCCTGGAGGAGGGTCATAACTATGTGATATTGTGTTCAAGTTAATCGTTTCACTAGACATCATTCTAATTTCATCAATGGATGAAGAAGAATCATGCATGGATTGATGATCAATCAATTGCCGTTGGGAGGGGAAAGGGTGTTTGAGAACTGCTAGGGTGGGTGAAATTTTCAAGAACTTGTTAATTTCCTCACGATGAGGACATTCTTTGGTGAAATGATCACCCCCATAGATTGAACAAGGATATTTTACCCTTCTCTTCCCTTTTGAACCTGCATCAGGATTTTGTGGTTTATTGCCTTCCTATTGTTTTTTAGGTTTTTTTGATTTATTCTTTCCTTTCTTCTTTCCACCTGAAGATTTAGTGGATTGGACCACGTTTACTTTGGCGGAAGCAATAGGAGAGGGCACAGTTTTGGAAGGTGGTGCCGGTTGATTTGCTGATGTGGTGGTTTGGGTTTTCTTCTTGGAATATTTTTCTGCCATTTGTGTTTGAACTGAACCAAGTATTCCATCAACAAGTGGTTCAGTTGCGGGTCTAGATGGATCAGCTGTGGGTCGAGGAACATGGGGAATTAAATCATACATAGTACCTAACTGGGAATAGACCAAGTATAGGTACTGAGCGTAGCTAATAGCTTGCTTCTCGTTGACAACACCTACCATGGAAACATCTCTAGCAATGGGTGGGAGTAAATACTTTGTAAACCAATCAACAAGTAACTGATCAAGAATAGGGTCCTTAATTAACCTTCGTCTTCGTCTCTATTCATGAATGTGATCGAAGATATGTGTTAAAGTGGTTTGTTGAAGAGAGGTCAATAGGTATGTACCTGTGTCATATCGGATTGGTAATTGAAAGTGAGTTAAGAATGCCATTGCTAAAGTGTTGAAATCCCATAAAGAGTGATGTGGTAGCTCTATATAACATTTTGCAGCAATTCCTATGAGGGTTCTCTGAAATACTCGTAGATGGATTGAACCGTTCATCAAAGAATTGGATGAACACCATATATGAAAAGTCATCACATGGTTCTTAAGGTCCTCACTAGGTTTACCATCAAATTTTGGTATATCCGAAGGTAGCTTGAATGGAATGGTAGGCCAAGAGGGGTCATGATGAATTGGATCATTTATCAATTTGGACAAATATGGAATATCTAATGTAGCCATAAATGGAAATTGTTGATTAGGTTGTGGATATTGATAATACTGCTATGGCATTTTATGGCCAGTAGGACCATAGGAATATTGATAAATGGGCATGGATGATGTCCCTAAGGCTTGTTGATTAATTTGTTGGTTACCAGAAGGTCCATTTGGAGGGGGTACACCCGAGGGAGGTGGACCTCCACGGGGTGGTCCTCTAGGTGGTGGTGGTGGTCCTTCGGGAGGTGGTGGACCTCCGTAAGGTGGTCCTCCAGGTGGTGGACCTCTGTAAGGTGGTCCTTCAGGTAGTGGTTCTCCATGAAGTGGGCCTCCAGGTGGCATCCCACCAGGTGGTGGGCCTCTAGATGGTCCACCAAGTCCTCCAGATCCTCCAAGTCCTCTAGGTCCTCTCTGGGGCCCTCAAGGAGGTGGGCCTCCTGGTGGACCACCATACCCCCAGTAGTATTTACGAAAACTCCTCCATAAGATAGAAAATTAGACCAATTTGGTTTTCCAAGGTACAAAAACATTCCCAGGGTAAGGCATTCTGGGATAAACTGCCGCCGACGGTGGTGGTTGATAGGCTTGATTAGTCATGGGTTGATGAGTATATCCCAAAGAAATTAGAGTAACAATAGGTTGGGTCCACCAGGGTCCAACCTGAATGACGAGAGGTACAACCATTGTAGTATTAGGAAGATGAATATTTGATTCTGGTTGTCCCACTAGCAAGTTTTGCCCGATGCTAGAAATAGGCCCACCTGTAGATGACTGAACTTGGATCCAGGAATGTCCCATGGGTACAGGAACTGCAGGAGGAGTAGAAACAGATGGGGATCCTTGACTAGGGGATGGGGTTTGGATTGGATTTTGACTATGAGGTGGGGTGTGAAATGTGTTCTGGGTAACCAAGTTTTGGGTCGATGCTTCTGTAAGAATATCTACTTGAGGTGGTGACAGGGCATGATACCTAGGTGGTGTTGTTCTCGAAAGACTAGGAAGAGGATAAATACTTATCCTTCTTTCCTGTTCAGTTTTTTTACTGTTTCTATATGTGCATGCCATTGGCATAAATGCTCGATAAATTCTCCAAAAAACTCTTCATTTGATGGAACATTTTCAAGGGTTCTCCTTAAAGGATACAATACAGATGGCATCGATTCAGTTGTGGTAGTTCCATACTCAACAATAGTCTATCCCATAGATGTTCTCCAAAAAGGAGCATTTGGGCCATATTATTATTCTATAGTTTGATCCGGTTGATGCCATAACAGTCCATTCAGATGCACCAGGTTGACCTTCCACTGGAAAAAAAAAGGTTGTGTCAGTTGCAGGAGGAATTTGGACCAAAGGATTGTTGTAAACAGAGAAATATTCTTTGGTTTTAGTAGCTAAGGTAGTTTCTATACGAACATCAGTAGAACCTGGTCATTCCATGGTTTCACCTTCGTACCCTTCCACGACAGGAGGAGAGTCATGGAGTAAACCTTGTAATCTACGGGAATGACGCCTCGTCAATTGCTCAGCCAGGGTGGCGGCTGAAGTTTTCTACTCTAGTTCAAAAAGAGGAAACACACACACACAAACACACCTACACAAGCTAAAGGTTGCAAGCAGTATTAAATGATAGGATGAGCTTAATATAGGTAGTCTCTCACTAGTATTGTCAATAAGGTGCAACTCGCGATATACCGCAGGGTCCAACAGTAAAATAGGGTGAGGAGGATCAACTATCCCTCACCTGAATACCCAACTACCTTGACGACATGTGGGTAGTAATCTCCCTGAGTAATGTTCTTGGTTTATTGCTCCAAACAAGATGGCCAAAGGGTTTTTCTCAGATGGACAAGGAATCCTAGTAGGGTCTCCCGATATACTCAAGGTATGTGGGAGCTCAAATCCATAATAGTGTTGTCTAATGCACAATCGTTCACAAGGAGCCTTCTGATATACAATCGAGTATGTGAAGTACCTTTCTACATACCTCAAGGGTACGTTAAAGGTTGTTCGATATACCGATGATACATGGAAGAACCGCGCAGGTCTCGGTTTGTAGTACAGGAAAAAAACAATAGCCCCCACATTTTATGATGCTGAAACACAACACTAACCTATCACTCAAATTTCTTTACAATTTTAACCTAAAGCTACCATTTATTTTATCTGAATGATTAGTGAATGTTTGTGAGGTGTTGTCTCCAAAATGCAAATTTAATCTACATGTAATGGACTTTTTTACTTCGATGAGAACTAACTAGGGTAAGGAAGAGACCATTTTTCTTTTTCCTTTCAAAAACACACAAAATTGAATGCCACTTTCAACAATTGAAATGAAAGACCTGACAAGAAATCGTAAAGAGAAATCTTCAAACAGAAATTTTCTTCAACAAGAACTCAAAATATATGAATTTAAGAACGAAAACAAAGCCTCTAATGTGCATACAAAATTAACTTCCTCTATGATGCCAAGAAGATCTATTTGTCCCAATTACTCATGCAAATGAAAATAAAACTTCCCTAAGCATAAAAAAGGTGAAATAAAAAATTTCTTTTTGTATTTTTCAGAAAATAAAAGGCACACAAGATCAAAGCAAACTAACTCAAAAAGAGGCTATAGGTTTCCTTTTAAAAAATACAATTTTCAAAGCATGTACCACTTAACAAAATCCAAAACTGAAAATTTTCCACTTTTCTTTTTGAACTAATGAAGAAGACAAAATTTTTGGAATTGAGCTCAAAAGATGAGAATCAGATTCACCAAACCCACCAGACTTAGAAAACAGGAAAACAAGCAGATCACACAAAATTTTTCAGAGAAACAAACAATCTCAAAAACTGATTTTTTTTTTCTACAGGTAGTTAAGGGCCTACCTTAGCGCACTGAAGCACACTACACCCGAGCGCTGTAGATGGGGTGGTGCTCTTTTTCCACTGTAGTAAGGAACCATCGACACTGATGACTAGGAAGGAAAAGGTGCCATAGAGGGTTTGATACTTTGCAGCCACAGGTAGGTGCGTCAAAGGATCAGTAGATGAAAAACTAAAGATCTGCAGGAGAAACCAAAACATGAAGTAAGTTGGACTTCAAAAAGTAAACACTACTTCCCAAATAGAGGCAATAATCAGAGCAGTAAGATAGAGCGCTTACCTTATCAGCTGAAATGACTAAAAGAATATAATGTGACCTTCATAGGTGATATGGTTACCAAAGCTTGTAGATCTGTCTGGATCTGCACTAGATCTGGCTAGATCTACCCCAGATCTAACCGAATTAGGATATGCCTAGTATGGTCTTCAATTTTGTTATAAATAAATTATGAAATCGGTGCAGACACCATTTGTTCCTCTACCCTGTAAGTCACAAGTGTAGAACAAAAGAGCACAATAGTATATCATTTCCTTAAGCAATCAATTTAAACAACATGAAATAAACCATACCTCAAACCTAAGTCTCTTTGTCTTTGTCCCTAAATCCCTTGCAATGTTCAATACCTACAAAACAGATCAAAAGACAAACACACAAAGTGAGAGCATCATGATAAATCAATAACTTATATCAGTGATCAAGGAATCTGATAATATTCAACTGAAATTAACAACACATCAAATATAGGAAAGGGGAACACTTTTGTATTAATAATGAGAGAGTAAAGTTACAACCAAGCCTTGATGTTGATGGCTTTAGGCTCTACAAGAAATCTACAATACTTCACAACTATGAGCATCTCTTCACTTACAAGACAACTCTATCTTTCCTCTAACTCAGACTTCAATCCAACAACATAAGGGTACTTTGTTTTTGGCTTCCTTCACTCACATCATGAAGGATTCATTTATAGGCACAAAATACATGATAATGACTTGGGGAATGGATAGGAGGTGATCCCAATAGGTGAGGGAGGCGAATGCCACCTCTCCCAAGCAAATAGGAAATGAATTCATAGAGGCTTCCGCAAGGAAGCTTCCAGAACCTTTTTTTTTCCTCTTTTTGGTCTATCAGCTCACAGAGCAGAAGGGGTAAAGGTGCTGACCTAACTTGTTGTCAAAGAAAAGGTGGAATGATGCCTTTTGATCCACTACAGACAACACCGTCGGAGCTCTGTCAAAACTAGAGAAAGGCGCCACCCTTCAAAAATATGGAAAAAAGATACCCAAGGTGTCTCAGGTCAAGCTCTCTGACAGGAAAATAGGCTATGGTGGAATTTCCAGGTGCAACATGATGATGCGATGAGATGTGATGTCCGTGACAATGCGGCGAGATGTGATGCGATGCTTATGACAATGTGTCGAGATATGATTCTTGTGATGTGATGATAAATATGTGATGTTCCATGATGGTGATATTCCATGAATAATGATGATGTTGATATAGCCATGAAAACTTCCTATGATGTATAGACTTACCAGTCAGTTGTACATGTGTATTGTTGTGTTATAGAATACCCTACTTGTTAAGAGGGAGTGTTAAAGAGATGTAAATGTGGAAGATATTATGTTTTGTATTATTATTGTTACTACCCCTTCCAGAGATGTTGTCCCTCTGATTAGGGATGTCATTGATGCAATTGGTCATGTAAATTATTGAGGTAAAAAATGCATTGTAAGTTGGTCAATAGTACCCACACAAGTATTATTAAAATGTATTTTTGAGTCTCCTAAGGAAAGTTGACCCTGATTGGGAGGAGAAGTTGGCCCTGTTGGGTTATTAGGATTCTCCACTGATTAGTATAAATAAGGGAGGTGCCTCACTCATTTGGATAGACACAGAAGCCAAGCAATTGCGCTAGAGAGAGAAGAAACTGTCCATATGGTGGAGAGGAAGTAGTCTAGTATTGTTCTTTGGATCTTACACTATACTTGGGTGAAGTCTATATAAAGGAAGTTTTGCTGGGTTTCATTCCCCATGAGGGTTTCCTCGGATAAATCTTTGTGTTCTCTTTTGTTTTGTTGTGCTTGTTATTCTTTTAGTGATACGTGTTCTATTTTATTAGAAAAAATTAACATTAAGCTCAATACATTTTGCGTGAAAACTTGGATTCACAAAATTTTAGAGATTATCCTCTAAAAACACTCAATTTCCAAGCCTTACAAAACAAGTGAGTATCCTTAAGTACACATCCACTTAGATCTTTTGGATTAGTAACTAGTTGCCACTAGACTATTAGAAATGTCTTCATTCTCACTATTTCCATATCATAAAAACTTAAAATTGATTAGTATATTATTTAACTATACCTCTTTTAGGATAAATCCTAGGGAGAACTAACATAATAGGATAGTATCTAACACAAATTTGGCCGGGTTAAGCTTGTTTCGAGCTCCCCCATGGAAGAAGGCAAAAGCCAGGGGTCACTGCTTATGCTATTGGTGGTGCTGGATATACTAGTGCTAGTGGTGCTGGTGAACTATTCTACTTCTTTAATATATTATTTAAGTATACCTATTTTAGGATAAATCCTAGGGAGAACTAACATACTAGGATAGTATCTAACACAAATTTGACCAAGATAAACCTACATCCCCTAGGAAACCATTTTCCACACCATAAATTTACTCTCTTCCCAACCTTAGAAATTATCCACCCAATATAACTTATGGCTTAATTACTAGGTTTGATACAAAATCCCAAGTTCTCGAAACCATATTGTAGGTCACTCTACTGATAGGAGAAGAACTAAGGACAATGTATATTTCCTTCATTTATATAATTAAAAATATATAGAATTTGTGCATATTTTAACCCTCATGCTTGTGGAAACATAATACAGATATAATTTCTCTTATAATTTAACAACATACCTTATGTATTTATAACAGAATAATAGAATATCATCAACAAAAACTAAATTAGACAAAGAAATAGAACTTCCTAGCTTTTTATGTTTGAAATTTTTAGTCCTTTTTACCTCTAGAAAAAACCCACTCAATTCTTCCACTCTTATAAAAAACAATATTGGGATAAAAAACACCCATGCCTAAGTCCCCTAACTAGCTTCGAAAAACTAGAAGCTAAGCCATTTATAAATATGAAAAAGGTACAATGGTCATAGATCTCTTCCCCCAATTGAGACAATGGACATATAAACCTAGATAAAATAACATCGACCTTAAATAGTACTAATTGCTGAGCATATAACCCAATTTGGAGTAAATTTGATAAGTTCAATATCATTCTGTTCGACATATTTCAAAATTTGATAAAGAAATCAAACAAATGATATGGATGATGTAAGGCCAAATATTGATTAAACCTAATTTACTAACTTGTCAATGATACCTCAATATAAAGTTTAACACAAGTAAATAATTCAGTTTACAAAACAAAAATATAATATATAGTAAGAACAACATCACACATAATACCTTTCTTTACATTTAAAAATGAATCAAGCAACTAGTAGACAAATTAGGGAAATGACTAGGAGTAAGGATTACATGTATGTAAAATAAGCAAAACCAACTTATAGAAGTGTGCAACAGGCCTGAATGAGAAATAGGCACGAACCATGAGTAGTAGAGACAACGAAGAAACAAAAAAATGGGGGAAAACTCTCCACCCAAATTATATCTTAGTTAAAGAATGGGAGCCCCAAAGCCCTCAATGAGTACAACTATGCTAGAAAATCTCCCAACACCTCCTTGTAGGAAAAAACGCTCTCCCTCCTCCTCTGACAAGCAAATATCATGGAACATATTAACTATACCTCAAACCCCCCCCGCCTCCCAATCGCTCTAAGGAAGAAGATAAGACCCCTAGGAAGTCCTCCCCGCTCTTCTTATAAGTCCATTTTTCTTATTATTAATAAAAGTTTTATTTTCATTGATGACAATGGTCATCCATGCACTAGTCCCACTTTAAATTAATAAATCTTAATTTAAAATTAAGTATGAACCTAATTATTATTTATGATTATTTTCTTGTTATTTATATTTCATTATGATTAATTTGCAAGTTGGGACATTACATACACCTCCGTTTAGGAAAATTCTTCTCAAAGTTGCATCACCTGCATTTCTTATTTGCATGCAACACATGCACAACATCACACAATATGCACAACCATCATATACTATGCATCTAAACAACTAGAACTATTGTGTAGGGGAAAATTTACTTATGTGGCCATCACGAGTAACTATCTACCTACACTATCACAAATATAATGCCCATGATTTAACTACATGGTTGATTATTGTTAATTGGGTGTAGTTTGAGATAGTGAGGAGTTGTTATTTTCTTTATCTTAATTCAAATTTCATTCTATATTTTGAAAATTGTTTTTAATATATTAATTGTTAATAAAAAATATATAATTTATTTATATATTTGTTAGTTTAATTGTAATTCCATTTTATTTTGTGACATTTATTTTTAATAAATTAATTGTTAATAAAATATATATAATTTATTTATAAATGGTGTACGCTAAATGTTCTATGTTTTGGATTTTTTTTCTCTTAATTTTTTGGGTCAGAATATGATTAAAATTGTTGAAATTGTAAATATACGTTGTTGGAATTGCAAAATCAAGGTGCTCATGAGTTTTTGAGGGTGCTAAATTCATTTATGTAATAAAAAACACAATTTGACCAATACAAAATCATGATTTTAGCCAAGATTCATCGCTAGATTCTGACAAAAATAACTAGAAAAATAATAAAAATTCAAAACTAGATTCCATTGTATCTTGTATATATATGTTCTATGTTTTGAATGATTTTTGTGATATTTTTTTTTGTAAGAATAATTGTTGAAATTATAAATATATTTCTGCAATGAAAAAACACAATTCAAAGAATACAAAATCATTCATGTCACTTACAAAAAATGAACCTAGGTGGGGAGGGTAATGATCATGCTTCCCAACCACCCAAGCTACATCCAATGGACATCTAACTTTAACCCCTACATAATTTAAACTAACATTTTTAATTTTTTTAATAATATCTTAATTTTAATTTTAATTTTTAAATACAATCAATTATTTTGTTCACTCTCTTATTGATTGATTATTTTGTTTACTCTCTTAGGTTTAATTTATAACACTACTGTGATGGGTTTCATTTATGATACCATTTTGATGCTATAAATAAAATTTATGTAAATCTTTTTTGATGCTATATCCTAAGTTAATATGGATTTACACTAGTATGTTTACATACACATTAATCTTTAGAATATTTTTTCTATTGTTTTTAAGTAAGGAGCGGTATCTTTTATTACTGATATAAATTAAGGATAATTTCAATGAAAATTACTGAGTTTCTTGAGGCATACAAACTAACCAAAACGCGTCCCATACTGGGGAACCCATTCATTGAAGTTATACCCAAGATAATGCACCCAAAAAAAAGCAAAACTTTGGCCTGATGGCCCCTAAACCGACAAGTTCCCCCCAGTGTTGACTATGTCCACACAAATACTAAGTATGATAACATAAAATGATTGGCATCAAAATGAAAAAAAAAGAAGTCACAACACAGACTACCCGCAACAACAAACCCCCTTCGGCTCAAGGAGATAACGGATCACTAGTTGTCCTAGCAACACCATCCGCTATATTCTTGTTTTCATGAGTGAGATATCCCACCAACACATCATCCACCGAGTGCGCTCCATCCAAGCTGGTTTTCTGGCCATGCTTGATCATCGCAATGGCCTCTCTAATTTCCTTCACCATCCGGTCTCGAGCTTAAAGTTATTTGGTCAGGAGGATTCTTACAACCCAAAACATATTAGCAGTAATCATTCATCCCTGGTGGGATTCCAGTTCCCTTAGGAGGGAAACCTCCATATGTGCTATTTGAGCCTCAGTGGTTGCTGGAGTCTCCATGAGGTACTGAGCTCCCTAGTTAAAGTCTAGAGGGGGGAGATCCTTTGTCACTTTTGTCCCTTTCTCTGAAGTCCTTTCCTCCCCTAAGCGAACCCTCTCGCCAATACTAAGTCGAGAGCCTCTCCTGGTACGCATGTGCCATATGGGTGCCATTATGCACAGAACAAGGGTTCCTGAGTTGAAACAAATACCACCAACTAACTGAAGCCAACAATTTTGGTAATTCATAAAAAAACCACATGACTACCGGTCCAATAGGGCAAGCAATTATACATTTTTGGGCCGACATTGGATGTCTAAATATCATCAAATTTAAATGACCAAACCCCTAATCCATTCTATCCATGATACAAACACTCATTCCTTCGTACTCACTGATCTTAATCAGATCATACCCTACCCACGTGCCACATGCTTCAATTCTGTGAAGATCCAGGAGCTGCTTTGACTTCGTCCTTTCCCACTCTCTGTATCCTACACATACATCATTCCTTCCGTTAATGCTTCCATCCTTCCTCATTTGAGCATTAATCCCTTGTGCTCAAAATGAGCCTTGACGAGACTGTTGTGCCATCATTTAAGGTATATAGGGCACTTGAGCTGTAAACACAGTTCCTTGCCTCGTGTTGCAATTTCCATTTGTCCTATCCTCCCCGCCTCCATTTGTCATAATGATTCTACCCAAATGTAAGTTGGTGGGGGATGATGAGTCAAGTATGGTAGGATCCTGATACCCACTTTGATGCCTCGTGGAATTTGTACCGGTTGGACTTTCCCCTCCACCGATCGGTTCTCTTACTAGATGGACTATGTCGGTTGCAGCAAGTGCCATACATCACTGTCACAATATCTAGTCATAGGTTTCCACTAGGGGGACTACATGGAAGGGGACTCACGCTCCCACCCCTTTGTTTTCCAACACATCTGCCACCTTATTCTCTTGTCTTTGAATGTGCATGAATTGGATGACCGGGGTGGTTGCCAACAAATGTTGTAGCTCAATCAACCTGCTCTCCCACTTCCAATTCTGAGAGACTTTGGAAATGGGTTATCCCCATTGGATCCATCCTTCCATGGTGATTATGAGAATGGAGTTCCCCTCCACCAGCAGTGGTGTCCATGGATGTTTTAGTGCCCACCTCAGGCCGCTAACTAGGCGTTCCAATTCTGTAACATTATTCGTGGTTTCTCCAAGTCCCCCCCAAAATACACTGAGGAACCTACCTTCAGTATTGTGAATGACCCCACCATATCCAACTGGGCTAGGATTCCCTTTCGTTGCCCCATCAAATTCGAGTTCAAAGGTGCTCACCGCTGGGCAATGCTAGGAGCCAGGACTTTGTGGGGGAATGACCAAAGTGTGCGAATTGTGGATGCTCACATGTAAACTAAAAAATACCCCAGTCATTCAATATTTTCCTTTGTGCATTATTCACTTTGATTACTTCAGATTGGCATTGAGTGAGAATGAGTGTTTCCTTCAAGTGAATTTCAATTAGCTGCAAAATTGCCTCCATTGTCTTGTTCTTTTCCTCAAAAAATTGTCGGTTTCTCTTGTTCCATACTTCCCACACCACAACCCTTGGGAATAATTCCCACATTCTGTTGAGAAGCTCATTTTTAAAGGCTCTAGATGGTGATGTAGCCATGGTAAGATATTGGCATCCCCTAACCCTAACACTTTTTATGAACCTCTCCTCTCCCATATCCCAGAGGGAGGATACCATTGTGCATATGTCCAATTGGTGATCAATGGTTTCAACCTCTTTATAACAAATACAACATCAGGATGGATCGGTCATACCTCTTTTCAGAATATTTTCCCAGGTTAGGATACACTGACATAGTAACAACCAACTAAAAATTACAATTTTGGGCCAAAGGTTCCCCTTCCATACTTTGCTCCATTTTTCCTCCTTCGACATTCTATGTGTTTCCGAAAGAAGACCCACCACATCTGCGATACTAAAATTACCTATATTGGAATACCCCTAGTGGATTTTGTCTGGTCCGTATACCTTGGGAATCCTACGAGCACATAGTTCCTTGTAAAAATTTTCTAGGTTTTCTTTGGTGACACATGATTGCCACTAGGTCTTGGGCTTCCATTCCCAGAATTGCATGTTTTATGCATGAGCTCCCAAAAGTATTGCAACCGTTCTAGAGGAATTCTCTGAATATACAAATTTAGGGCTTGTATATATCTCTATCAACTAGGTGGGGTAATTGTTTCCATGCATCCCACAAAAAAAAGGCTGAATCGCCATCCCATACATCCTAGAAACTGTGCCTATGAATTAAACCTCTGTTCAATTGCGCCATTTTCAAAATATGAGAGCTTGATATGTCTTCCATAAACCTAATTATATTATTCTTAGGCCAATGTGGGGCATACTTGTGGTTCCACAACACTGCCCAAGGCTCCCTGGTGTGGGTGATCCAACGCCACCAAATTTTGGCCCCCATGACCTTGTTTACACTTACTGGGTCATGCAAGATCCCCTAATTCCTTTTGCATACACAGGGTATCCCATTCAACCAGGTCCCATTTCTGGTGCCCTTAAGATCCTCCCCACAGAAAGTTTATCTGTATGTTTTAGATTTTCTTAAGTACCTATTTTGGAGAAGCCATAACAGAGAAAAGGTAGAGGGGCATTGCTTGCAGCATCGAATTTACCAGAATGAGATGACTTGGGAAATTGAAGGCTTTGAATGTCCATTGCTCGACCTTCCGCTTGATTTTGTCAAGAATATCATTCCCTGATATTTGTCGAATATATGATTCAACCAAACTTAGCGCCTAGATACTTGGATGGGAGGTGACCTTCTGTGAATTTCAGAATACAAAGGATATTCCTCCTAGTGACTTTTGGTGTATTATAAAATAGACATGGGATTTGTCTGTGTTGATCTCCAACTGAATAGCTTCCAAAAACGTGTATAAACCCTTTTTGATACCTCTAGATTCTTAGACTAAGGAGGGGCCCGTTAACATGTTATCATCGACGAATGGTTGATGGGTTTGAGGATGTATCCCATCAATAAGGGTAAGACCCAAAATTTGGTTTCTATGTTGCATAGATTTAATCATTCGACCAAGTCCTTCAACGATAATAATGAGTAGGAAGGGCGATGAGGGGTCCCCCTAATGAATCCCCCTTAATGCTTAGAATGGTTGTGACAGATTTATACTAACCAAGATTGAGAAGAAGGACGAAGAGACAAGGCTCGTTACCCATTCTATCCATTGCTGATTAAAACCAAAGGTCCTTATTATTGCAGCTAAGAAGGTACAATTGAGTTTGCCGTATGCTTTAGATTAGTCCAGTTTAAGGAGCATACCAAGAATCTTGTTCATCTTTAGGGAATGAATCATTTTGTGAACCAGAATGATGTCGTATAAATTTTTTTGTCCTTGTGACAAATTCCGCTTTCTCAGGGGAGATTAGTATAAGTAGGAGGGGTCTCAACTGATTTGCTATTACCTTGGTTATGATTTTGTAGACGAAATTGCAAAGGGAAATCTATCTGAATTTTCCAGTATATTTTGTGCCCGTTTCTTTCAGAATTAGCATAAGGAAAGTAGCATTGAAGGATTTTAGAAATATCCCCATTTTCCTTAAGTCCTGAACCAACTCCAATACTTCATCTTTCATCCAATCCCAGCAGGAGTGGAAGAAATTTTTAGTAAACCTGTTCGATCCTTGGGCTTTATCCACTGTGATTTTCTTTACCGCTGCCTCCAATTCATCCATGTCGATTGGTTTGATTAAAATAATGTTTTGATAAACTATAATCACCTTAGGGATGTGTGTCAACACCTGTTCCTCTGCCGCTTGATGATTGATATCAGGTTCCTCCAGGAGGTTGACATAGAACCCATTCAAGGTTTTCTCTAGTTCTATTTTATTTTCAACATAGGTACCATCTATTCTCTTTAGATGCACCATCCAATTACCTTGTCGATGTTGAATGGATGCTTTATGGAAGAATTTCGTGTTGCACTTTCCTTCCTTTAGCCAACAATTTTTGTATTTCTATTTCCAAAGAAGCTCTCCCTATTGTTCCTTGAGGTCGATTTCTTTTAGAAGATGTTTTTTTTGTGCCCTCAGCTCCTTAGAGAAACCCTGGGTTATGGTGGCCCGTTGAACTTCTTTCATCTTATGATCCAACTTTTTTTTTCTTGGAAAATGTTCCCAAAGGATTTCGAATTCCAATGCTTAATTTTTCCTTTTAGGAACTTAAGTTTATGTTGAAATTGGTACATGAGTGTTCCCGTTGTGGGTGTCAATTCCTACCATCATTTTCAAATTTCTCAAAACAGAAGGGTCTTCGAAGGTTCTCCCCTATTATTTTCCATTCCAAGCTTATCCCCCAGTGGTTAGATCCTGCTGAGGGGAGTACAACAACTGAGAAATCCCCCCCCCCCCATCATTACCGACTCTGAAACTAAGAAACGATATAACCTACAAGATATGATTCTGTCCCCTACCTGCTTATTATTCCAGGTAAAGATACTATTGGATGTTTTGACATCGACCAAATCAAGGGCCTCTATAAATTCATTGAATTGTTTGATGTAGGGGTTTAATTGATGGATACCCCCTTTTTTTCTCTTCTAGGACGCGAATAAAATTGAAGTCCCCTCCTAGGATCCAAGGACAGGGGCCAACCATAACCCTTAGGTTAAACAATGAATCTAGGAAGGAGTTTTTCTGATTGGCTATTGAGGTCCCATATACATTAGAGAGAAAGCCACGGATTCTCGTACCTGCCACGTGAAAAAATGGATGAAAGAGTAAAATGAGTGGCCATGAAGCCTGAGAGGTAGAAATCCCTGGGATTCCATAGTATACCTATCCCCCCAGCTGCTCCCTTAGCATCACTTGCTATGACCTCACATGTTTTCATTATTTTCTTGCCTATGATTTTGAGCTCCACTTCCGAGCATTTAGTTTCTTGAAGTAGTATAATGGTTGTTTTTTCAATCTCAATTTTCCTTCTTAGAAGACGTATCTTCAATGGGATGTTACAACCTCAAATATTCCATGATGTTATCTGCATATTATAACTCTTTGAGGGAATAGGTGAGTGCTACATATATCGTAGGGTATTGGCCCAAGGCTACCAACTTCACGCCAACTACTTGAATTATATGAACATTAATGTGTCTTCCTTGTTTCTCACCTCTTCCTTTCTTTTTCCCTTCATTATCATTGTGGGACTCAGAGGCTATGCCAAGGTATTACACACCTTTTGTATTGATGATAGGTTTCTCCAAAAGGGAGACCTGTTGCTGCAGAATAGAAGCTGAGATTTTTTCTAAAAAAACCGCCTCTCGACCCTCCAGGTCAAGTTTACCCAATTCCATCTCCCCACATTCTTCCCCAGGTATGGGGATTTACTCCATCACCACAACTTATTATACATCCTGGGTTACTTCCTTAGGGATAAGGGTTTTCTCATTGGCCTGCGTAACTAGAATCTGACCTTCCTCAATTTCCTCTTTCTCCATTACTGGCTGCAAGATTTTGAATTGATTATGCGTCTAGGATTTCTTATGAATCTAAGGCCCGTCGCCTTTCTTGGTTGGGTGTTTCTTATTTATTACCTTGGTAAACCATTTTGAGTCTTTACTTCCCTAATTAGGAGTGAATCCATGTTGTTTATTGAGAGGGAAATCGCAAAAAATATTCCCATGCTCATGGAATCGCCTATAGCGGAAAGGAATCCACTCATAGTCAATCACTTGGAACCATTCATCTCCCTCCCAGGATATTTCGATCCCTTCTGGAAAATATTGGGAAATATCCATATAAAGCCATATCTGAGCATACTAAGTATATCTCATCTTTTTTGTTTTCTCTGAAACCTTGACAAACACCCCCAAGGTGTTACCTATGTCAGTGAGGATTTCTTCCTTCCAGTATTCAGAGGGTAAGGAGCACATTCATAGCGAAACATGAGCGATTGTCAGGTTTTATTTATCAGGGATAAGTCGTTCTTTCCAATGGCGTAAGTATAAACTCACAGAATGAAAAAAATATGGTCCATTATCAAATATTTGAGTGCAATCTGCCTCATTGAAAAAATATTATCATGAAAAATCCTTTGGCTTTGAGTTGAAGGTCATAGTGGCCCTGGGGTTTCTAGGTTGTATTTATCCACCATACTAGAGCCTTCTCAGTGGGCCAAATCCTAACAAATTCACCAATGAGGGCATGACATTTCATGTACTTAATATCCTCTCGGACTCTATCCGAATGAATTTGTAGTTTGGGCACCGTACGATCTTTCAGCATGCATTACCCCAGTTTCCTGGTTTCTTCTCCTGCTTGAGTCGACTTGATGACCTCACTTGTCCCTTATCCTCCCGTCCTCGGTTGGAGGTCAGGACCTGGCCCTGTATCTGTGCCTTTCTCCTTATTTGGAACCAGGGGAGGGAGAAACACCCCCCACCCGTGGCATCCCCCATGCCAATGTTATCCTTCACTTCCAAATGAGTTTGGTCAGAAACCTTACCTATGAACAAATCCTACAAAAAATATGAACTAACCTGCAAACTCTAGCTCTCCATGATTCCTCCCTCCTTTCATCCTTCAATCCTCTGTCGAATATTTCTTCTACTTAGTATATGATTTTTAATAAATGATTTAAATTCCTCTTACTTCAATGGATTTAATTATTATAATGTTAATTATTGATAAAAATTTGTATAACTGCGGACAAACAAATAAGACCAAAATTATAATGTCTTCAATACTCTACTATAAAATGCACCTCACTTCTCTTAAGGAAATTAGAGTACATTGGTCATGATGAATAGTGAAGTAATGAAAGATGAAAACATACCATCTCCTTACCCCTATACCAAATATTCACTTTTTTAAGTCAATAGATTGCGTAATTCATCATTGTTTACCTTTATAGAATTATGAAGGTTTCCCTATGATACTGACCTTCCGAAGATTAATGGCATGACTCTTTTTACCAAAATATTATTGCACCGAGAGTAGTGAGGCGCTTACAATCGAGCATGGGGAAGACATGTAACGTTACACATATCAAACTAACACTATGTGCACTAAGAGTAGCAAGCTGCTTACAACCCAACATGGGGGATATGTGTAACGTTACACGTAAGGAAATCAGGTTATGTACCAAAAAAAAAAAAAAATTTTATTTTTAAGTTGGCTCACAAAATAAAAAGCAAAAACTAATAAAAAATAATTAAAAAATCCATATTCCGTCATAAAATAAAAATGTAAATCCAAATAAAATGTCATTAAAAAAAAACACCTCAAGAAATTAGATGCTTCTTGGTGCTTGACAGATCTGCGTTTAGGATGAATCTATGTTGGTCTTGAAAAATCAAGGACTTCTTGAAGCGACATACACAATTACACACAAACAAAAAACAAACCTTGAGAAAACAAAAAATAAGCCAAAAAACTAAGTAACTAAGATTGCCACTTTTTTCTACCCTTGGTTGGTACTAGGCCAATGAAAGATGGCTGGCTTCACTCCAATCTTGAGGCTGAAAATCATCCTCAGAATGAAAATCATCCTAGGGTCTTCAGTCTTTCACCCACACCCGTTTTTCCAAAAAACAAGAGCAACATTCTTAAGTTGTGAACATTGTCATGTTTCTTCCCTAGAAATAATTATCACTTAGCCACACATTATATATAAATTTAATAATAGGAGCAGTGCTATCTCATGTATATTTCCAATAATTAATTGATATTATGTTGTAAATACATATTTTGGTAGTAAAATGTTATATATATGCCATTATGGAATTCATGTATAATCTATATTTATGAATAAATCTAAAGAGAAAACAAATATAAAACAAGATTGCATTATAGAATTAAGATTTAAAATTTTGTTATTGCATTGTCATATTTTATATAAAGTTTTTACATTAAAATTCCATAAGAAAGAAATATACATATTGTAATAATAACATTAATGATAATTTATTTTTAAAGTTACATCCAAGCCAAACACCAATTTGGTGAATGAGACCCCCTTGTTTGTGGGACATGGGACCCCCTTTTCACAACGATGTAACTGTTAAAGTCTAAAGAGGTGTACATACCCTACCCTCTCTAGATTTGAACATATGATCACTTAGGAGAAAACACATGTTCTTAACCATTGGACACTCTCAAGATGTATAAGCTATGTGCATTTCAAAACCCTTCATTGAAATAATTTTACATTAAAAAGCCTAAAAATAACAAAGTTGTAAGCTTGATATAATCTTCATATACAAATTCAAAGTATCATCACATATTATCTAAAAAAAACTATCACATAACTACTTTTAAAAATAACACATATTTTTCAAAAAGGTAGCCAACAATTCATCAAAGTATTCCTCTACAAGTGTCATGGATCCATTGTTATCACTTACAATATGATATTACGCCAACATCATAAAACATATGAAAATATTCAACTAATAAAAGAAAAAGGAAACCAAGCTAATCAAAATAGAGAAGATAAGAAATGTTCATAATATTATACCTCATTTGATTCCAACACATGAAAAACACTTGTGTAAAGTTGAAGGCGTTCTTTTCATAGAGTATCTACTTCCCTATTTCACTCAATAATGGAAGTAAACAACAAATATGGATATAAATAGAAGGAAAGGTGAACACTAGGATGTTTATATAACAAAACTATATCAAGTCATGTAAGAATTAAGAACTCAAACGATGAGTTGGTATGTTCTAATATTCCCTCTTTAGGAATATATACCCCCATGGTAGGATACCAACATAAATCCATCTTAAAAAGGGATCTACTAAGCACCGAGAGGGATCGAATCTCTCAATGTGAAAACCCCTTTTTACACTGTAAACGTTGAGGAAGTGTTCTAATTGATCTAATTTGTGTATTTTTATGTATATTCCTTGAAACTTTTAAAATCTAAATTGATCCAACATGTTAATTTTTATAATATTTTATTATTTTAAAAAAAGGACACATGTCACCTCTAGGATGAGCATGGAAGGAGTTACACATCTCCCCCCATTGGGTTGTAGAATGCGCCTCTTTGATGCAAAATATGCCCTTATTATGAATGTATTGATAAATTTTTACGTATCTTGTAGTCATCTCCACATACTTCTAAGGTTCAACAGTAATGCACACCCCTTCCTCATCACCAACCTTCCACATTATCCAATTTCCTATCATTGGGAAGGATAATACAACAATATTCCATATGGTTGACACATTATGGATACATTTAGACGGTATCTAATCCATTATTCTATTCCATTAGGTGTTAAAGAAATGTAAATGCAAAATAGATTCTATTTTGTATTATTATTGTTATTACCCCTTCCGGAGATGTTCTTCCTCCGATTAGGGATGTCATTGATGTAATTTGTCATGTAAGTCGGGTTAGTAGTACCCACAAAAGTATTATTAAAATGTATTTCTGAGTCTCCCAAGGAAAGTAGAACTTCATTAAGAGGAGAAGTCGGCCTTGTTGTGTTATTAGGCTTTTCCATTGATGAGAATAAATAGGGGAGGCACCTCACTCATTTGGACACATAGAAAATTAAAGTAGTTCTGCTAGAGAGAGAAGAAAATGTCCATCTAGAGGAGAGGAAGCAGTCTAGTCTTGTTCTTTGGATCTTACACTGTACTTGGGTGAATTCTATATAGAGGGCATTCTCCTAGGTTTTCTTCCCCACGAGGGTTTCCCAGGGTAAATATATGTGTTCTCTTTTTTTTTGCTGTGCTTGTTATTCTTTCATTGATCCTTGTTCTATTTGATTAGAAAAACTTAACATGGTATCGTAGCCAACCTGAAATAATACATTGTGAAACAACTCCTGCAATTCAACAAGCTAGTATTCACTATTCCAGAGACCTCCCTCCATAGATCAGTTGGAAAAGAAGGACCATTCAACTCGCCCTAGGAGGAAGCATCTTTCTGTCGAAGAAGTTTTTCATTCTGACAATTTTCACTTTTTGACCTATCATTGCTGCCAAGAGAAACTAGGG
>LPNX010018493.1:272648-294605 GCA_001517045.1 Pseudotsuga menziesii | reverse complement strand
GGCTCAATTAATAGGTTTGATACAAAATTCCAAGTACTTGAAACAATATTGTAGGTCACTCTACTGATAGGAGAAGAACTTAAGACAATGTCTATTTCCTTCATTTATATCATTAAAATATATAGAGAATTTGTGCATATTTTAACCTTCATGCTTGTGGAAAGATAATACAAATATAATATCTCTTATAACTTAATGAAATCCCTTATGTATTTATAACATAATAATAGAATATCATCAACAAAAACTAAATTGAAAAAGAAATAGAACTTCCTAGCTTTTTATCTTTGAATTTTTAGTCCTTTTTACCTCTAGCAAAAACCCACTCAATTCTTCCATTCTTATAAAAACCAATATTGGGGATAAAAAACACCCATTCCTAAGTCTCGTAACTAGCTTGGAAAAACCAGAAGCTAAACCATTTATAAACATGAAAAAATGTACAATGGTCACATATATCTTCCCCCAATTGAGACAATGAACTTATGACTCGAGGTAAAATAACATCGACCTTAAATAGTACTAAATAGTGATCATATAACCCAATTTGGAGTATATTTGATGGGTTCAATATCAACCTGTCCCACATATTTCAAAATTTGATAAAGAAATCAAACAAATGATATGGATGATGTAAGGCCAAATACTGATTTAACCTAATTTACTATCTTGCCGATGATACCTCAATGTAAAGTTCAACAAAAGTAAATAGTTCGGTTTACAAAACAAAAATATAATATATAATAAGAAAAAAATCACACATAGTACCTTTCTTTACATTTAAACATGAATCAAGCAATTGGTAGACAAATTAGGGAAATTACTAGGAATAAGGATTACATGTATGAAAATAAGCAAAATTGATTTATAGAAGTGTGTGGCAGTCCTAAATGAGAAGTAGGAATGAACCACCAGTAGTAGTAACAACAAAGAATTAAAAAAGTGGGGGGAAAATATCCACCCAACTTATCTCTCAATCAAAGAATGGGATCCCCCAAGCCCTCAATTAGTAAAAATATTCCAAAAAAACTCCCAACACCTCCTTGTATGAAAATTCTCTCACTATCCTCCTCTAACAAGAAAATATAATGCAACATATTAAATATACCTCAAAATTAACCCCCCCCCCCCAACCGCTCTAAGGAAGAAGATAAGACCCCCATGAAGTCCTTCCCTTTCCTCTTATAATTCCATTTTCCTTATTATTAAAATAAGTTTTATTTTCATTGATGAAAATGGTCATCCATGCACTAATCCCACTTTAACTTAATAAATCTTAATTTAACATTAAGTATGAACCTAATTATTATTTAAGATTATTTTACTGTTATATATATCATTATGATTAATTTGCAAGTTGGGACATTACATACACCCCCCTTTAGGAAAATTCGTCTTGAAGTTGCATCACGTGCATTTCTTATTTCCATGCAAAACATGCACATCATCACACACTATGCAGAACCATCATATAATATGCACCTAAACAACTAGAACTACAGTGTAGGGGAAAAATTTATTAGAACTATTCTTTATTCTTTTTTCGAGCTACTAAATGAAAAAATTACAAAAAAAAAAAAACACAAAAATCCAAAAAAGGGGGGAGTCTTGAATCATGTCATATTGAATATTTGAAACAAGGGCAATAGTCAGTAATAGTCTCCCTTGAATACGACACATAATTTTGTATTCACCGTTAGTACACCATTTGCATTTTCCTTAGGAAGCTGTACCAGTAATCTGAATAGATCTCCACTGATAAGTTATCCTTCCTATCATCTATGGAGATTTCATTAATTCATTTAGAATTAACGAATTTCACAATGGTTGATTACTCAAGTCTTATGTTTCCAAGTGTCACTATGTGTTGCGTTATGTGTTCAAGGGAAGTCAAATCAGTACTGTCCATTCCTCAAATATTCCTGACCAATCATGCCGACCTTCCTTGTGTTAGTATGCAATGTTGGATCTCGCATCTCTACCAAATTATATCAGCCTACTGATATCGGTTTCATGTTAGTTGATGTGGGATGCATTAATTCCGTCCTTCTAATGGATCTATTCTTATCGATTCCAAATCATCATCAAGTTGAATGGATATAGGAACCCCAATAAGTACCTTGGATCTTACAGTCATTAGCGGCAGGATTCCTCGCAAATGACAGTGGGTATTCATCAATTACCCTTGATTGTTTTATTCTACAAGTGTTATACATAAAAAAATCTATTCAAAGTTGTTAGTTTGCACTCAAGTATCTTGGAGTCCATCATCATTATCGGTGGCCCTCCTCGCATATGTTAACGGTATACATCAATTCCCGGTAATCAGATGGTGTTTTATTATGCTCAACATCAGCTCATATATTCGCATGGTATAAAATTGTACTATCACTGGTTTGTATTGAATACTTTGGGAAAGACAGTTGCATCACTCATCGATGCACTTCCCGAGTTGCGCAATATCAAAATACCATGAAGGCCTGGATATTTTGCACTCATTAGAAGTGCACATATACGTTTTTGAATAATTTGATTTTGACATGGATCCACTGTGTATTGTTCATGGCCATTCTTGTTTACTGATGAGCATTGGTATACCCACCTCAGGAATGTATTATATATATGGGAAATTTCCTTGTTTGACTTGCAGGTGTTTCTCCAACTTCTGTGTGCATAAACCATCCTTTTCCATCCTGCCTTGATAACTAAAGAGTATTAGAATAAAAGAGAAATCAAGACCCCTGAGGATGATGGTTTGAAAACATATCTTCATTTCTCTCGCAACATGAAGACCGAAATTTGGAACAAATTGAGAGCTTTGATATCTCATTGGACCACTGTTTCAACAACAAAAGAAGTATGTGAAGACAAAGGTTTCTCTAAAGTATTCAACATCAAGACTACTTAAGGGAAAAAAACCCAGTTTCCACAACTCCTGGGGTAGAAAGAGTACATGTCATATGTATTAATTTCCCTAAAATCTTGGAAATTCAAGTAAGATGCCTAAAAAACAAAGTAAAGTGGGGTTTTTGAAGAAAATAATCAAAATCCATAAAAATGTTAATCGCACATTCATGGTTAGTGATTGGGTGTACAAACCCCAATGCTATATAAGAAAGGTATATGAGTTGAAAAGAAGTAGGAAAAAGAGAAAAACAAAGGCATGCTGAAGGATTTGGAGGCTAGATAGATTCTTTTTCACATCAAGTTGTTGGTGATAATTAACATAGATGGAGAAGGATGGTTTAGAGCAAAGGAGAAAGGGATTCAACTATATCATTGGGTTGCAATCACTTTCTTCCTATTTTCAATATGATGCAATTATAGTTTCCCCCCAATGTTGTAATTGAATCGATGTATTTTCATCTATTTTAGTCAACATTTGGTAGATAGTTTTCAAGGTTTTTCAAGGTTTTAAAAAACTACAGGTAAGGAACTAGCAAGAAATATGAAAATGGAGTCCTAAAGGCCTTGGATTCTCAAGAAAAGGGACCTTCCATGAACGGCATGCTTCAAGAGGTAATTTCCTTTCTTCCTCCCCTCTCTACTCTTTGAAAAAGCTTAAGAAGATAAAGAAGCTTTCAAATTATTGCATGTATTTCTATCGATTAGGACTCACCCACCTATATTAAAGGATAGAGAATGTTTTAGACAATTTCCCTGCAACAATATCTAATAACATGAAGTGGAGCACCATCCTCCCTCTGCATATCGTACTCTTTTCATCGGGACATTCTACACTAGAGTGACAGATGGCCTTCTCTAGTGCTAATCTTCTATGTGTCCATCTATGTCACCTCTCAAGGTCATTCTAAATTTGTTTCAAGTTCCTCTTTCACCCATCTATGAGATTCTCGTCCATTGTAGGATTCCATCTTCAACCTTGTAGAAAATGTTAAGATCTCCATCACTCTAGGTGATCCTCAAGCTCCTCATGTAACTGTATGTTCTATTCCATGGGTTCCTTCTGATCTTGTACAAATATTTCTGTGCAAAAGAGAGTCTCTATAGAGAGTCCCAAATCCTAGAGGCTTCTTGATATATCCTTCTACTTTGATTATACCAACTATGTATTTTAATATCCACCACTTAATAGGTGTGTTTTATCACCAGAGCAATGTTTTACCATAATCGACTCCCTCTTTCTGAGAGAAACCATGAGCCATGCTTTGTATCTCTTGATGTTTCCATCAACTATATGCTTGATTACAAACTTCCCTTTAGATCTTTAAATAATATCCAAACATGATCGAATGGTACTTATCGATCATATCATCCATCCATTCTTCCTTCTTGGGACATTCTTTTGCAAAGTCTCCTAACACAAGTGAAACATCTGAGTCGTGAGAGGTCATTCTTCTGAAATATTTTTATTCTTGTGAGAATGTTCTTCATCCTTGTTCTTTCTCTTCTTGGCATGAGTTTTTAGGGATTTATTTTCATATTCATCAATCTATTCTTCTTTTTCTATCAATCGATCTTCTTCTTACATGCAATATTTCATAGGAGAGATTCCTTCTAGAACAAATACCTTGAATGAAAGATTACCATGAACATGGGAGACCATTCAAGATTGTCATTTCTACTTCTGCTTCTTCGACATTGTATCCAATGGATTCTATTTTTTCTCCTTGATATAAGAGACCCTTGTGAAGTGGGATTGAATGATTTCTGACATATTCATCTTCACATCATTGAGTTGATTTCTCAAGGTCATCTTCCTATTGATGTTCTTTCCTTCATACAAGTTGGTCATTTCATTGAACATATCCTTAGGATTATTTTTATGAGTTCAAATGGTATTTGATGGATATGGAAATAATCCTCTTGGATTTGACCAAGTTCTTCTTGTGCTTTTCTTTGTCTTGATCTCCCTCTAGATCTGCAACTTCTTATTTGACATAGTTCTCCAAGTCATGCTTCTTCAAGTATGAGAAGCATTCTATACTTCCATGCTCAGAATTTATCAGCTCCTTCAAGCTTGTCTTTAAGTTTGGTATTGTTTGTCAATCATGATAAAAATGAGAACCTCAAATGGAAATAAAGAGCATAAAAATTTCCAATGAGATTGCTTCAACTTATTGCTTTCTTAGAAGCTTTTCTGGAAGACTACTTCTGGTGGGCCTAGGGTTTGACATAGATACCCTAATTTTACAACTTTGGTGACTTTCAGATCTGATCGGATAGAAATATTTTCCTCCTCAAGGTTAGTTGAGTAGCATATTCCTTTTCCCAAAATTGTGGACAGAACTATAAAATATCTGATGCCCTAGTTTTCCTAGTTGAAGTGTTAGGTCAAAAATTGAAATTCCAAATAATGAGAAAATATATCCATAGAAATATGTGCACTCCTATAGAGAGTTGGAAAGTCCTCCTTTTTTCAGCTGATCGGTGGAGGGAAGTTCTTAGAACAGGAATCCCTAGTTTCTTCAATTTCTTCTACGTAATTTCTTGATCTTGATTTTGATGTATATCCTAAATTCCTTCTCCTAAAGGTTTCAAACTCTGTCCTATGGTATCCTAATATATATTCTTCCCAACCCCATATGTTAGAGAAGTATTGGATTCAACAAGTGGAACTTATGCTACATTTCCTAAGGTGACATGTTTATGGACTAGTTCAGTATAGCTAACTTGTACAGACTTCCATGTGTCACTGTTTCAACTTTGGGGTTTAAATCTTGCACCACATAAACCGGAGTTTGTTCCCTATCTAAAAAATCTTACTAAATTTGATTTGGTATTTCCTAGCCCAAGATATAGAATTTCTTGCTAGGTTACTTGTTTAAGACTGAATTCTGGAAGAGGCCAGAACCCTGATTTGGAGGGATAATCTATCCTAAAGTAAAGAGAATCTGAGGTTGAAATTCACAAAAAGGTACATAAAGATCCTAGATTCGTCCTCTATAATTTTCAACTGCCGAGCTTTCTCCAAACTTGAATTATGGAAAAAATTCCATGATGTCTAAATTTTTCCTTGTAGGGTTTTCAAGCATGAAACCCTAATCTCCAGTAGCTGCAGTTGTAGCAGTGTTTCAGCTGCACAAATATGTCTTTCAGGGTGGATATGATACGATGTTATAATTTTGATGGTTATACAAGATCTTACAAACATTTATTATCATGTCATCATAACCATATGCAAATGATCACTAAAATAAATACAATAACAACCACATAAAAGAACACGTAGATATATCCAGGGAAACCCTCATGGGAGATAAAACCAAGAAAAAATTACTCAATATAGAATTCGACCACATATAGTGTTAGGCCCCAAGAACAAGAATAGAATCTCCCTTTCCGTAGTAGAATTCTTATCTCTATCTCTTGCACAACACTTGAGTGATAAGCATGTACAAATAAGGCAGGGTGCCTCCATATTTATATACATCAGTTGTGTGACCATTTGGTCCAATAGGTCCAGCTTCTGGACCTTACCAGGCTGACCTCTCCCAGGGATACTCAAAATACATTTTATATAAACTTTTGTGGGAACTATATCCCCGACTTACAACATAGGTTTTACCTCATGACTTTTACATGACCAATTACATCAAGGACGTCTATGAATGGAGGAATAACATCTCTGAAGGAGGAACACAATAAAAGTACAATAAAATATCTTCCAAATTTACATTTGTTTCAACATAATGGACCCATGAGACATAAGATGCAATAAATAAGAGACCAATCAAACCCCTCAATTCCAGATGCTTTGATGAATGCTCCATAGTGATTGGAAACAAAACCAATCGAAGGAGTAAAACTCATAATCATGGTACAAATTCTAAACAAAAATGCTTATAAACTTGACTAATATTAATTTATTCACTTTTCCCTCTTTTTGGTTTTTATATTTTTTTAATGTTTTTGGGTTTTTGTATATTTGTAAATTAAATAAAGACTATTCTATTCTTTTTGGGTATGTTTTATGTGACTAACAAACTTTGGTAATGTGGATGGCACACATGTTGGAATGATGCACCCAATTGATATGCATATGACACGATGTCCAAAAAGAGTAGGTGATGATGAATATAAGGAAGCAAGTGAGGTCGTCAAGGACCTTTGAGATGTCCATTGAAATCATGAAGGAATAATAATGAGTATTCCTATAGCTCGGGTTGAGAATGTCCCTTGACACATCTAGGACAATTAGTGGGAGTACCCACATGCTTCACACACTTACTATGATGAGTCACTCATAGTAGTTGTGTTACCATGAGACTCATTTCCCACATAACTCATCAAAGACAGATCGATGAGGCTGCTCTAGTACTCTTGTTTCAGTAATTCTAAGTATTTTTTTGGTATGGACTTCAATGGACCGTCCATGGATATATATCAAAATTTGTATAGGAAACATTACACATTTTTGGGACATGATGTGGTCATTTTATTTAGTTATACAAATGTCTGGTTTTTTAGAGTTCAAAATTTGTATAGGAAACATTACACATTTTTGGGACATGACGTGGTCATTTTATTTAGTTATACAAATGTATGGCTTTTTAGAGTTTTCTTATGTTCTTTAAAAGGTCTATGCAATTAAATTTCATGATTAATTGTACCTTCTTTCTGCAATTAGATTTTTTTAATGATATATATACCAACCAAGTACGTAATTTTCTAATAAATGGGCCAACTCATTGAATATTTGTAGAATATGAATATAATAAATAAATTCAAAAGTAACATTTTAGAATACATACATGTAATATTTTTTTTAAGATAGTATAGGATCTCAAACATGATAACCATTGTTAAATTGAGGTATTAGAAATTGACAATCCATTTCAACAATGCTACGATGAATGTCGAGAGCGATTGATTCAGAAACAAGTTCAATGGCTGCACTATACTCAAAATTGTTGTTGGTTATAGACCAACAAAAATTCCTCCTAAATGGTGATTTGATTTGTAGGTGAGAATATCAATCACCCAATGTGATAGAAGTAATGTTTCGGGTAGTTATGGCTAGTGTTTTCCACAAATACTAAATATGTGAAAGTATATGATGATATCGATAAAAAAAACACCAAGCAATGTAAGCTCATTTCCAAAAACTATAATACAAAATAAAAGTAACTATAATACAAAAAATGGCTAGTATAAACCATGACACAACAAGGGGTGGGAGGCATTAGTGCCTACCTGAAGTATTTTTTAGACAGATCCCATTGCAGCCCTTTGGGAGTGATTTTCAATCATAGTCCACTAACTAATAAGTTATATTTCGAACATTCTTTTAACAATCAAAGGGACATGCCAAATAGGTTCAATCTTTCCCGTCATAGGTTTATCATGGTCTTGGTCATAAACTACAACTAAATAACCTTCTGAGAAGAAATGGGGATAGACACTTTTATTGTAGTGGTGATTGAATAATTTTTTATGAATGTTGGATCAACCCTCAACCAACAAAACCCAGTCAACAGGGGTCCCTTCTGTCGACACTCGACTCACCGCGATCTCCCTGAGCATTGGCGCAGACACGTTTTACCCCGTCCAGTAACACCCATAGAGCGGATGAGGTCTCACTCGAGATGTTCAAGGGAGGGATGACGGAACCAAGTTTCCGTAGTATAAAATAGGGTTAGGGGCATCGACAATTAATCAATTTATTAACCAGATCAGATCAACTTCTTTAACAAAACCATTCATCATTGCACCTCATTCATTCATAAATAGAATATATCTATAAGTGTATATAACAACATTCCTAAACAATAAACATCACATCATAGAGCCATTTTAATTAGCATTCATCATCGAGTTTGTAGGAATAAAAAGACAGGAAAAGATAAAAGAAGACAACAATGATTCAGATCAACATCCGTCTTATCATATTACTTCTATGTAATCACCCACATATCAAAACATATAACAATTCATCTCAGACAGCTATCGACTTGTTCTCCTATGCATCAGCCAGTATGAATACCGTATCCACCGGTATCAACTTATTTATATATAGGCTTGTGCCTTTACATTCATGGTCCACTTCTAAGTAAATCCTAACCGATTTAACTGAATAATGACCAATATCCACAAAAATGGTCAACAAGTACAAAAGGTGACACAAAATAATCAAGATTAGTCTATCTTCTACCTATCGTGCTATCTTTGTCTTGCGCGGTGTCTTCTATGCTTGCACAGGATCCATGATGCCACGTAAATTACCCTAACCCCTTTCCAATAGGCCCCCAAGACAGTGTTATGGCTCATCCTTGAGCCACATCAGATGGGATTGGTGTACTCAACAAACTTGGATTTGCGGAAACTATCGAACCGTGCAATTTGATGCAACTCCATCCTCTGTGGGAAATATCTCCTGATATCGGCACCCCACTGCAATCTCATATCTCACAGAATCTTATTGTGCCTCCAACCACAAATACTTGTCATTGGAATTCTTCGGGCTCACTGTTACTGGGTGGTTTCCTACTGGCTGAAAACTGTTTGAATGAATTCTAAGCTTTCGTGCCACCTTGGAAGCCATTCTAGTGTCCATAACGTTGTCATTCCTTGGATTCAGGCTCAGCCTGGCCTGCTTGAAGTCGATCACGTTCCCTGTTCCTGTATAATTAGTCAATTGGGGAAAGAACTCTGGCCCCTTCTAGATTCCTCGTGAGTTTCCAGGTCTGTGTAACACTCCCAAAAATTCGTAAAAATTTAAAATTTTTCCTTGCGACAATTAATGTTTAAAACATTGCCTAAGAGGTTAACTTAACCATTAACAATTAACATTCTGAAATATCTAAAACTAGATACTACAAAAAAATGATTTACTAATATATAAATACATTAATTACTAACATCATCCAAAAGTAATGTATTGAAAGATCGATCTATACAAATTAAGAGCTAGAGAAGTAAGGTATTGAAAACAATTGTTTACTTGCTAGTGAGTGAAAAGTGCTAAAAGTTGTTTTCTTGTTTACTGAAGGGATTTTGGTTGTGCCCGAGGCTTACTTAGCTTATTAAAGCTAATGCAATCAAATGGTGTTCTTTTATAGGTCTTTTACAAGTAAGCCCTTTACTTCTAGTTTAGAATTCAAGATCATTTAGTTCGATAGCAGAATAATTGCTAGAAGACTTATCTAGTTTTTATAAATAATTTTTAGGTGTGAAGTAGTATAGAATCCTCTAGCTCTTGGTTATTGAAGGTAAAGAAAAATATTTACTTCCTTTCGATCTACTTATACCTGTGAACATTTAATTTTTTTTTATAATAATCTTGTATTAAGTTAGTCCAAGTATATAATTTACCTTGATGCATGTCCTTTATGCAAAGACATGGATATTGAATTACAAGGCAAACTTATATGCTTATCCTATATATATGTGCTATAATCCAATGTATAAACTATATGCATAAACGATGCATACACCAAAATGTTATCCTAAATAAATCTAACATGTATACATATCTAATATCATTTTAAACTTTTGTTTACATGAAAGTATTATCAAGAGTAATTTATGTGTTGGTAATAACCCATATTTGTTTTGCAGAGTTGTGCAACATTTTAAACTATAACAAAACCTAAACGATCTTAAATCTAGTGGACTCCATGTGTTAAACTCTCATGGAGGGAGTTTTTTTATTTTAGTGCTAAAACCCTAGCCATATAAATCCAACCAAACCCTAAAATATTGCTTTCAAATCACTTTACGTTTTACTATTTAGGGTGAAGGGCAAGCCGATAGCCCTTCGTCCTTTTTGGTTCTGCTACAAAGGTTAATAATGCAAGGTTGTAAACTTTAAAAGGAGTTGGACTTTTCTCTTTGTTCACCATTGCTTAGAGTCTCATTAGAGGATTTTTCAACTCAAAATGGGCCTCCTAAAAAAAATTAATAAAATAATAGTTAAAATAATAAAATAATATTTATTAATTTTGGAGGAAGAAAAGAAAAAAACTACTTTTTTGTTTGTATTTTCGACATATATCCCCGTGTTTTTACTCAAATTTCAATCGAGAGATCTCGTTGGATTCAAACTTAAATTACACATCCAACGAGTACACATTCAACATACTTTTGACGGACCCCGCTACCTTGAAAACAAGAAATACCTCAAAAAATGTGATGATGACATCATCATCATGTTGTTTCAGGTATTTCTTGTTTTTGGGCTAGTGGAATTTAATTTTGCATCCAACGAGCTCTTTGGATCAAAATGAGTAAAAACACGGGGAGATATGTCGAAAATACAAACACAAAAAATAGTTTTTTTTATGATACCTATCCCTAGATTTATATTAAAAAAGTGTTCAAGACCTATACGGTATTTCAAATTTAAAGAAATTTCATTGGCGAACACATGATGACATGGGATTTGAATTAGAGTTAAAAGGCCCATTTTGAGTTGAAATTTCCTCTAATGAAAAATAAATTGCTTATTGCATCGAAAGTGGAGTACTATACTTTGGTTTCCCCATCGCTTGGGTGCCTATGGAATTGATCGAGGGTTTAGGAGACTTATAGCTTTAAAAGGTAAAAGAATAAAATACAATTTATAAAGTTTGCCCTCTTTCTTTATTAAGTATTAGACTTTCACCCAGTTTAACTCATCCATCGATTTTACTGTTTATTACATAGGTTTTCAATCTAGCTGGTCTCTTGCAAACTTGTCGTTACTCTGCAGTGAAGAGTTCAGGCTTCCAAGCTTCAGTATGCCTCGGTCTCGAAACTTGGGATGTCCTTTGTTGTTAAAAAAAATGGTTACCAGAGAGCTCCGTGGTGTTTAAAAAAAAAATTACTAGGCAAAATAATAAAGAAATAGTTTACTTTTGTTTAAGATGTAATAGAAAAGGCTGTAGAGCCAAACCTTGACAAAGTAATCTTGTTGCTGCATTAAAGGAGGGTTATGTTTCACAGCCATAATGATGTTTGAATAATTTGGTATTTTAATAAGCCGTAAGGCCCTTACAGTTTGTAACCCTTTTGAGTTTTTTTTTTCGAATAGCTATGGACCAATGTTTAAGATTGTTAAGACATTCGGGTAAATACTTTTTTTTGAAAGTTTGAGAAATCTATTCTTAATAGTTTGGCCGTCAATGATTTCTCTGTAATAAAAATATTGTTAATGCATTTTTGTTTTTCAAAGGTAAAATAATTCGTAGTGTTAAAGGAGTCCTATTTACAATTTTTTAAATGAAAAAAAAACAGATCCCAAGGCTCTTATCCCCGCCTCGGTTTGGTATTTTTACTTATCCTGTTTATAAATTGTAAACATAGGGTGATTCTTAAATGTTTATACTGGTTTTTACCATGGCTTGTTTTTAAATAGAAACAATTTGTAAATGTTATTAAACACTAAATAGAGCTCACGACTCCTAACAAAATGATTTGAAAATTATTCAATAAATAAACCCGGGAACTACTTTTATGGTTTGCAATAAATTTTTATATGTATAGGTTAATGTATTTAAAGAAAACTTCTTTTACTAATATTCGTTTTCTCTAGTTTTTAATTGTGGTTATGGTAAAATAAAATAAATAAGGCACCTTGGATTTTGGATAAATGATACTTACAACTACTGTAGTTTAAACTCTTAAAAGAGAAAAAAAACTCTGTTTTTAGAAAAAAAACATTTACTCTTAAAGTTACAGTCTTTTAAATTCTTACTATTTATTGTTTATTTACTTATTAAAGGATTTTGGGTTTGCTGTAATCTTTGAAGTTTTCATAGGTTTACATTACTTGCTTGTAATTTTAAGTTTATGAATTAATTAATCAATTATTATGATTCCTTTTATGCTTATATTCTATAAAATTTGATTCAGGGCTTATATTTACTAACAATAGACAAAACAAGTAAAAAAATTTACTTCTGATTCAAAATAGGAAAATAATACTAATCAGTGCTTATTTTTATAAGAAAGAAGAAACTAATATAAATCTAAACTTTATATTTCTTAGTCTATTGGTTAAATTATAATAAGAGACATAGTAAGTTTAATTTTAGTTTACAAGTATGATGATAGTTTTAAAATATTTGTTTACTGTTTAGTTTTCACTAAGTACTACAATTAGCACTGTCTCTGAAATCGCAGTGATAGGATACAAGTTTTTTAAATGCTTTGTACAATAACCTATTAATGTCTATTTAACCTAGACTTACTAGTATATTACTTCTGTATACTCCTATATATTTTAGTATATAAAGGAATTATAAGAAATAACAGGTTGGGTATTATCCTAACCCACTATACTAATAGTAAAAATATTTCAACACATCTTTACTTGATGTAATCATTCATCTAAACACCTACTGTACTAGAGTAGTTCGTCTTAAGACGAGTGGAAAAATACAGGAAGGTATTTCATCAAAATCTAACAATATAACATTTATTCAAATGAATTTAACTAGTAACTCTTGAAGTAAATCAAGTTTACACTGTTTAACTTGCAGTAACAAACTTAACTAGTTATAATAAGTAAATCTAATTTTAACTCCATTCATTCTAGTATAAGATAAAATAAAACAACATTTAGAACTTGAAAACTTGTAGAGAAGAAAACAACCTAAGGAGCCTGTTCCACCTAACCAATTCCTGAAGATAGCTTAACTTCTTATCTTAGGACCCCCGAGCCTGTCCACTGGTCCACCTGGTTGAAAGAACTGGGTGAGAGAATGGGCTATAAAACCCCTGAAACTCCACAAAAGTATTCAGCAGTAATACTTCTGCCTTCTACAATAGAGAACTCACCAAAAACGCTGCACTAGTTCTGGAAAAACAACTTTACACTCAAAACCACTTCTGCCTTTCCCCTCCAATGAATCTCTTGTGCAAACTCTTCAATTCAGAAAATTCACAAGTCAAGATCTAACTGCGACCCACTGAATTCGATGGTTAATTATAAGCATGCCTAGGTCTTTTGGTCATTTTTTCATTTAATGAGCCACCTGCTCTTGTTCCTCTTTCTTGGGGAACATGACCACAAAAATAGGGAATTCGCCTCCTATAACAGCTAGAAATGGTTAAATGAGGATGTTGCAAAGTGTCAATATGCTCTCACCCCTGTCTATTCCACCTAGTGTCCAGTAGACACTCATTTAATAGCCTTCTTAAGCTGTTGTCTCATCTTTTATTTATTAAATAAAATATTCAGCATAATTAATTACAATCATCCTTGACCCCACTTGGTCAATAACTACAAACTTTACAATAAAAATAAAATATAATGTCTCCTTAAGCATAAATTCTTTTTGCAATCTGGGGTATGTGACATACACACCCCCTTAAGTATAACATCGTCCTCGATGTTATTTTATTCATCATCCTCAGAGCTACCTTGGAACAAAATTGGATATGCTGCCTGCATATGACTCCCCAATTCCCAGGTTGCTTATTCTGGGCTAAGGTGCTTCCATTGCACCTTCACCTGTCCAATGGTGCAATTCCGAAGCAAGATCTCCCTCTTGTCGAGGATACAGTCCGGTTTTACCAGGAAATATCCTTCGGGTTCCACCTGCACATCATTCCAATTTATAACATGAGTAGCATCATGTACATATCTTTTTAAAACAAAGATATGAAAAACATTATGAACTTTAGGGTTCGGTGGTAAGGCCAGTTGGTATGCCACATGTCCAATCCGAGACCTGGGTGCCAACTTAGCATAGCTTCCTAACTTTAAAGAACTCTTTTTAGGTTTTACCTTTATGAAAACATGTTCGCCCACCTGGAACTCTTTCTGAGTTCGTTTAAGATCTGCTTGACTCTTCTGTCTGTCTTGTGCAACCTTCAAATTACCTTGTACCTACTTCACAATTAAATCCATCTACTTTAGTAGCTGAGGTCCTAGTACTAACCTGTCAACTGGGTTACTCCATGAGATGGGAGTATTGCATTTTTTTCCATACCGAATTTCAAATGGACTATATTTTGTTGAAGCTTGGTAGTGGTTGTTATATGGAAATTCAAGCAAGTGTACGTAGTCCTCCCACTTATTTGGTTGTTCTCTAACATACATCCTTAGCATATCTTCCAAGATTTGATTTACCCTTTTAGTCTGTCCATCCGTCTGTAGATGAAAAGATGTACTGAAATTTAAAGTAGTATTTAAACCTTTAAATAAAGATCTCCAGAAATTTGCCGTAAACTAAGGGTCTCAGTCATAAATTATAACTTGCGGTATCCCATGTAAATGAAATATTTGTTTCATAAATATTTCAGCAATATTAGCGGCCTCATGAGTAGTCTTTACTGGTATAAAATGGGCTGCTTTACTGAGTTTGTCAACGACTACCATTATCGAATCATTATGATTCTGATTTCTAGGCAAACCTGTAATAAAATCAAGACTAATTATTTCCCATTTCCAGCTAGGGATTGGTAACGGTTGTAATAATACGGCTGGATGCTGGTGTTCAATATTAACCTGTTGACATTTAAAACACATGCCAATATATTCTGCCAACTCATTCTTCATATTCGTCCACAAATAATATTTCCACAACATGGTTATGGTCTTTTGATAGCCAGGATGTCCTGAGTAGGGAGTCTTATGTATTTCATTTAAAATTAACTGCTTAATTTTAGGTACATTAGATATATACGTGTTTTTAAAAAGTATTAACCCTTTTTCATTTAGACTATAACCCGTACTTAATCTTTCAGTTACATTTTTTGCCACTTTAGCTTGTAATTTATGATAATTTTCATCCAATTTTACTCCTTCTTCAAGATGATCTTATAAATCTATTTTTATAAGTACTGATTGCTTCCACGAAATTCAATCTTGCATTCCTACTCAAAGCATCAGCTAATTTATTTTCTTTTCCCTTGATATGTTGGATCTCGAAATCATACTCGCTAAGGAAAGCTAGCCACCTAGCTTTCCTTGCGTTTAAATTTGGTTGATCCAACAGATATTTTAAACCCTTATTATCCGTCATTAACATAAATTTTCTTCCGATTAAGTGATGACGCCACATATTTAAAGCATGTATCACGACAACCAACTCTAAATCGTAAGTAGCATAATTTTTCTCCTGAATTTTAAGTTTCATAGACTCGTATGCTATTAAAGTGTACTTCTTGAGTTAAGACCCCACCAAGGCCATCGTTGCATGCAATAGTGCATACCACAAAGTCTTTGTTAGGATTAGTAATTCTTAAAATTGGTGCAGTAGTTAATAATTATTTTAAATTTTTAAGACTTTCTTCACATTTTTGATTCCATTCAAAATTATTCCCTTTCTTCTGTAAAGAAGTTATGGGATTTGCGATCATTGATAATCCCTCAATGAATCTTCGATAGTAACCGATGATCCCCATGAATGACCACACATCATTCATATCCTTTGGGACCAACCATTTTTCAATTGCTTTTATCTTATCTGTATCAACCGAGATCCCATCTTTAGTTATCACATGACCCAAGTATTGTATTTTATCTTTAAAGAAGCCGCACTTACTGAACTTAGCATAAGATGATTTTCCCTTAATACTTGTAAAACAAATTTTAAGTGTTCCTCGTGCTCTTCTTTAGTCTTAGAATAAATTAAAATATCATCAATAAAAAAACTACAAATTTATCAAGATAATTATGTAATACATTATTCATTAAACACATGAAAACAATTGGGGCATTAGTAAGCCCAAATGGCATAACAAAAAACTCATAGTGACCATATCTGGTCCTAAAAGTTGTTTTAAAAATATCCTCATCTTTGATCCAGACTTGATGATAACCAGATCTTAAATCAATCTTTGAGAAAATTGTTGCTCGGCACAGCTGATCAAACGGATAATCTATGTGGGGCAATGGGTATCTACTCTTAATAGTAATCTTATTAAGCTGACGGTAATCAATGCATAAGCATAGAGTTTCGTCCTTCTTTTTAACGAAAATGACTGGTTCTCTCCAAGGAGACGCACTTTCTTTTATGTACTTTTTATCGATCAATTCCTTTAACTGTGATTTTAATTCCTTAATCTCCAAGATATTCATCCGGTATGGAGCTTTTGAGTTAGGAACCGCACCAAGCACCAACTCAATCGTGAAATCCAGTTCCCTTTTCAGAGGCAGTCCCAGAATTTTCGCTAGAAATACATCCGAATACCCCCTCAGGATTGGGATATCTTCTAATTTTTGTTTATCTTTGTTATTACTATGTTCTTCGTCAATTAAAGTTACAACAAAATATTTACATCCTTTTTGAACATCCCTCTTTAGTTGCAAGGCATAAATCTGTTTGATTGATGTTTTCCTAGGAATTCCTATTACTGTTACTGTTTCTCCTTAATTATTCATATAGGTAAAAGTTTTATCAAAACAATTCAATACTACTCTATGCTGTTCTAACTAGTCCATTCCAATTAACACATCATAAGAGCTTAATGGAAGTACATTTAGCTTCACAGAAGTTTCAAACTGATTCATAAATAAAGTATAGTCTTTTACAAAATTAATTACTTTTCTTTTTGCTCCTATAGCTAACTGAGCTAACCATGAGCTAACTAGGAGAAACATCACTCAGGCTATCCCTTGGGTCAGTTAAGATAGAAATGGTTTTTTGGTTCAGCATACCTTCTACTTCCACCATGGAAGTTTGATAATCAGCGTGTCCATTTTCCAGCGTTGCTTGATCTTGGGCATCCCTCTTGCTAAGTCACCAATTGTCATCTCTTCCCGCACTGTATGAATATTTCTGATGGTCTTCTTTCTGTTAGGACAGATTGATGTGTAGTGAGTTCCATTACAATCCCAACATTTTATCAGTTCTTTACGTTTGTTATTCTTAACGTAGTTGCTATGATTATTAGCAGTTTCTTTATTTCTAGGGCCATTAGGGTTTGGCTGGGAGTTACTTTTATTTCTTTGAAAGTTTTTATTAGGAAAATTACGTGCATTTTTATTCCCAAAATTTTGATTAGGTGTGAAACCCTTCTTTTTATGTTCAAAATGATTAGACCTCTTGGCTTTCAAGTTTGGCATGTTTTCTCTTTTTCGGTTCTGCTCATAGCAGAAATTTGCTTTTCGCATAGCCTATTCAAGGGTTTTAGGGTTATTGTACTCAATTCTGTCTTTAATGTGAAAAGGTAAACATCTCTTAAACTGCTGCACCTTGGGTTTCTCAACAACAATGCAAGGTACGTAACGTATTAAACTTAAAAATTTACTGTTTAACTCCTTCATATTCATAGTTCCCAACTTCAGATCATAGAACTCTTTAGCTCGCTCTTCATAATACTACTCCGATAGAAACTTCTTTTTAAAGTATTTTTTAAAGGTATTCCAGTTAATATTCTTTTTCTTTATACCTTTTACTCATTTTATGTCCTGCCACCAGATGTCTTCTTTTCCAATTAAGTTATATATGCCATTACAGCTTTTAACTGATTGGAGTAATTATAAATTTGAAAATACTTTTTCATTCCGGACAGCAATGCTTCGGCTTCCTTCCATTTATCTGTTTCTCTATTGAAGGTTGGTGGTTTTATCTTCTTAAATTCTCCAGAGATATCTTCATAGGGCTTTTATTTCATTTTTCTAGAATGATAATTATCCTCACTGCTATCACTAGAATACTGACGATTCTTCCAGTGTAAGTCGCCATAAATTTCAGAGGGTGAACTACTTTAAATTTTAGAATGTTTCAAATTTTTACTTGTATGTTGGTAGGATGTATTATCAGATCCTATTTGTTTATCCTTCCCTTCACTCTAGAAATTTTCCAAAAGTATTTGGTTAAGCTCCTCTTGAGCTCTTAGAATTCTTTCATTCTCTTTTTTACCTATTTCCATTTTAGTTTTTAATTCCTTAACGGTTTGTAGCAATTCCGATGAATTGTTAGTTATTTCTTTCTTAACAGGTTCTTTTCTGGAATTACTTTGTTCATTTAATGGGGACCCTTCTTCTGCATATTCCTCGAGTCCTTCCATACCTGCAATTCTAGTTCAGAAAATTTTTCTTTACAATAACATTTTAAAAATAATAAATCAGTACGCATGAATTTTATTTACTGTTTGTTTACATGAGTTGAACTACTTCAGGCCTAGTGTCTGAAGCGTGCTCTGATACCATATGTAACACTCCCAAAAATTCGTAAAAATTTAAAATTTTCCTTGAGACAATTAATGTTTAAAACATCGCCTAAGAGGTTAAATTAACTGTTAAATAGTAAACATTATGAAATATCTAAAACTAGATACTACAAAAAATATTTACTAATATATAAATACATTCATTACTAACAACATCCAAAATTAATGTATTGAAAGGTCGAGCTATACAAATTAAGAGCTAGAGAAGTAGGTATTGAAAACAACTGTTTGCTTGCTAGTGAGTGAAAAGTGCTAAAAGTTGTTTTCTTGTATACTGAATGGATTTTGGTTGTGCCCGAGGCTTACTTAGCTTATTGAAGCTAATGCAGTCAAATGGTGTTCTTTTACAGGTCTTTTACAGGTAAGCCCTTTACTTCCAGTTCAAAATTCAAGATTATTTAGTTCGACAACAAAATAATTGCTAGAAGACTTATCTAGTTTTTATAAATAATTTTTAGGTGTGAAGTAGTATAGAATCATCTAGCTCTTGGTTATTGAAGGTAAAGAAAAATATTTACTTCCTTTCTATCTATTTATACCTGTGAAGATCTAAACTTTTTGTATAATAATCTTGTATTAAATTAGTACAAGTATATAATTTACCTTGATGCATGTACTTTATGCAAAGGCATGGATATTGAATTACAATGCAAACTTATATGCTTATCCTAGATATATGTGCTATAATACAATGTATAAACTATATGCCTAAACGATGCATACACCAAAATGTTATCCTAAATAACTCTAACATGTATACATATCTAATATCATTTTAAAATTTCGTTTACATGAAAGTATTATCAAGAGTAATTTATGTGTTGGTAATAATCCATATTTGTTTTGCATAGTTGCGCATCGTTTTAAACTATAACAAAACCTAAACGATCTTAAATCTAGTGGACTCCACATGTTAAAAACTCATGGAGGGATTTTTTTATTTTAGTGCTAAAACCCTAGCCATATAAATCAGACCAAACCCTAAAATCTCGCTTTCAAATCACTTTACGTTTTACTATTTAGGGTGAAGGGAAAGCCAACAACCCTCTGACCATTTTGGTTCTACTACAAAGGTTAATAATGCAAGGTTGTAAAATTTAAAAGGAGCTAGAATTCACTCTTTGTTCACCACTGCTCAGAGTCCAAAATGAAATTGCTTATTACATCCAAAGTGGAGTATTATACTTTGGTTTCCTCTTCACTTGAGTGCCTCTAGAATTGATTGAGGGTTTACCAGACTTAGAGCTTTAAAAGGTAAAATAATAAAATACAATTTATAAATTTTCCCCTCTTTCTTTATTAAGTATACGACTTTCATCCAGTTTAACTCATCCATCGATTTTACTATTTATTACATAGATTTTCAATCTAGCTGGTCTCTTGCAAACTCGTCGTTACTTTGTAGTGAAGAGTTCAGGATTCCAGGCTTCGGTAAGTTTTGGTCTCGAAACCTGGGATGTCCTTTGTTGTTAAACAAAATGGTTACAGGAGAGCTTGGTGGTGTTTTAAAAAAAAAATCACCAGGAAAAAGAATAAATAAATAGTTTACTTTTGTTTAAGATGTAATATAAAAGGCCGTAGAGCCAAACCTTGACAAAGTTATCTTGTTGCTGGGTTAAAGGAGGGTTATGTTTCACGGTCATAATGATGTTTGAATAATTTGGTATTTTAAGCAGCCGTAAGGCCCTTACAGTTTGTAACTCTTTTGAGTTTTTTTCTTTTCAAATAGCTATGGCTTAATGTTTAAGATTGTTAAGACATTCAGGTAAATACCTTTTTTTAAAAAGTTTGACAAATCTAGTCTTAACAGTTCGGTCATCAATACTTTCTCTGTAATAAGAATATTGTTACTGCATTTTTGTTTTTCAAAGGTAAAGTAATTCATAGGGTTAAAGGAGTTTGGTTTACAATGTTTTAAATGAAAAACAAACAGAGCCCAAGGCTCTTATCCCCATCTCGGTTTGGTATTTTTACTTATCCTATTTATAAATTGTAAACACAGGGTGATTCTTAAATGTTTATAGTGGTTTTTACCATGGTTTGTTTTTAAATACAAACGATTTGTAAATTTTATTAAACCCTAAAGAGAGCTCACGGCTCCTAACGAAATGATTTGGAAATTATTCAATAAATAAACCCGTGAACTACTTTTAGGGTTTGCAATAAAATTTTATATGTGTAGGTTAATGTATTTAAAGAAAACTTCTTTTACTAATATTTGTTTTCTCAAGTTTTTAATTGTGGTTATGGTAAAATAAAATAAATAAGGCACCTTGGATTTTGGATAAATCATACTTACAACTACTATAGGTTAAACTCTTAAAAGAGAAAAGAAAACTCTGTTTTCAGAAAAAAACATTTATTCTTAAAGTTACAGTCTTTTAAATTCTTACTGTTTATTGTTTATTTACTTATTAAAGGATTTTGGGTTTGCTGTAATCTTTGAAGTTTTCACAGGTTTACATTACTTGCTTGTAATTTTAGGTTTATGAATTAATTAACAAATTATTATGATTTCTTTTATGCTTATATTCTATAAAATTTGATTCGGGCTTATATTTACTAACAGATAGACAAAATAGGTAAAAAAATTTACTTCTGATTCAAAATAGGAAAATAATACTAATTAGTGCTTCTTTTTAAAAGAAAGAAGAAACTAATAAAAATCTAAACTTTATATTTCTTAGTCTATTGGTGTTACAAAGAGAAATTCCTATGGCTTGGGGTACCACAACAGACAGCTTGACTCCAGAAATCAATCCTTTCCAATATGCAATAGAAATTAAATATCTAACACTAAAGGATCAGACCTCGTACCTTATTCCAGATGGTTGAAGTAGATCCCCTTTGAGCTTTCCAACTTCAGCTTGGATTGATAAATCACTTCTT
>LPNX010018493.1:238589-262634 GCA_001517045.1 Pseudotsuga menziesii | reverse complement strand
TACAGGTGCTACATCAGATTGGAAGATTGACATGTGATTCACATCACAATTTTGCAGCTATTCAGGGAATTGGGTGTGAAATAAATTGCCTTAACTTTTGTACTCTTTCGGAAGGAGTATGCACATATCTCTTTTCATTTCAGATTATGTTTGCAGTTCAGAGTTTGATAGCAGAAATAAGCATTCAGATAATGCTCCTACTTTATCAGTTGATGAGATACAAGGAGTCTCTCCTCTTCCTTCTTGCAGGTTCTACACTCCAGCGCATGATCATGGAGTTCATGATTTCTTCAGCAAGTCCTTCATCCAGAAGCAGTTCAGTCAGCTCATTAAAGTGAAGATGAATATATGTTGAAGACATATTTCAAATTTTGTGCCTTGTCCTATCTTGAGGGAGGATTTTCCCCATGTGGTTTTACCTCTTTCCTCACTTTTTTGGACATAATAATTGTTAAAGGGTGACCCTAGCCTTGTTGCTGGGCCCTATATGCATCCATATGCATCCATTTTTTTTGGCATACCATCATAAATTCAGACTTATAGGGGGGTGTTGGAATATATTAAACCCACTCACAACTTAGGATAAAATAATTAATCATTATTTGATTAATTATTCACTCACTAGCTTAATTAGTTGGCATCCACTTTCACCTTAAAGTCAATGCACGCCATCCATATCCTAGAAATGATTTATTTTTGATTCTAGGTTCATCTAGAATTAGTATACAGGACCTTATAGCAGATTCTACTTTTTTCTGCTTTTTCCTGCTTTTCTATGGATAAGATAAAAGCTAGTCAACTAAGAAACTGGGAGCTTTTGTTTCCAACCCATCCTTCATTAGTTTTTCTCCATTTTCTAGGATTAGCATGTTATTTCCATCTCCTTGACAAATCACTCATGCTTTTTCCAACTCGTGAGGTCCTTGATAGATTTAGCAAGTGCTTTATCCACCTATGGGGGTTTGCTATATTTTGGTAAGTCATCCTTTTTGAGCTTTATGAGTTGTTTCCATACAATTCGACTTCCCTATGAGGGATGTACTATTTATGTACTCTATTATTCATAATTATTCAATGGAAGGATACACACCAATATTCATCTCTTCATTCATGTGATTCAGTCTCTTTTCTTCTCTCTTATTTTCCTGTGTATGCTTGTGAGAATTCTTAGTAGCAAGATCTATTTCCCGTGCTTCTTCTTAGCATCATTGCACATAGCATTGATCTATTATTTCTACACAAATTCTCTCAACAAGTCCTGAAGTTCTTGCTCAGCGGACATGGGTTTAATTTTAAAACACAAGAAAATACGGAATGCACTTTCCCCATGCTCAGGTGACTTCTTATGCAATCCAATGACCACATAGGCCATAAATGTGCATTGAAGGTAGTAAATATGATAGAGATCCAATTTCCACGGCACTATATTTCGGTGGATATCATTAGGACAGGCAATTAAGACAATTAAAGTACCGACGCTGTCAAGTTGGCAGAGCTCCAACGGTTGGATTTTGGGCCGCGGCACAACTGGTACTGCAACTACGTCACAATAAGAGCCATCTTCAGCATACCCTGGTAGATGCTACGACCAAGCGGTGAGCTTCGATCCTTTCGCTTGTTGTGCCACCCAACTAAGTCGGTACTGGGCTATTTCTTTGTCACGAGTCACAGTAGCATGCCAAAGCACACCCTCCATATACCGGTTCGCTGCTACGGGTACCCGGATATGTACAACCCTATGAACCCAATCTGTACGAGATACATGTTTCCATGCTTCGTAATAGTGTTCCAGGTATTCCTGCGGGCTCCTCTGCCCCTTGTTTCGGCTGCGTCTTGTCTGGAGTTGACCCCCAAATCTCAGGTAAAGGAATTTCTGACAAGCTTCCAAACTAGGAATGTACTTCTTTTGGCTATTCCACCCTTTAGCTGTGGTGGCTCCAAATGCTAACTCCAGAGTCACCAGTTTCATTGAATTCGGCACAATAAGTTCTTCTGGGTCTGTCGAACCCTCAAAAATGGGTAATGCTCTTGTCTGTGAACTAAGCCTTCTGAGGGACTTAGTAATTCTGGCACATCTATGTCCCTGTAGCTCATACAATCAGTTCTGCCAACTTTCTAAGTCATCCTCAGAGTCTGTCATGCACGAGCTACCGGACTCCCAACCGTCTACAGGAGGATCCTCATAATCTTCTTCCTTCGCAGTGATATGATAGATCTGGTCCAACACATTTTGATCTTCATTTTTGAGTGGTTCTGTGTGCCTTTCTCCTTGATAGGGATCCAATGGTATTATAACTCTTAAACCCTTCCCTTCGAAGGTCATCTGTCTCTTCTTAAGGTTAATGACTGCAGCGTTTTCCATTGCCCACTCAATACCGAGCAGGGCTGGATAGGGGTTGCTGTCGTTAATGAGCTCAATAACTTCAAAGTCTGTTGCAGTACAAACTCCATCAATATCTACTTGGAAACTAGGGAATCTTCCTAGGGGCACAATCTTCTGCTGATTGGCTAACCTTAACTGTATGGGGGACCATTCCAGAACAGGTTTTCCCATTTTTTCCCAAGTCTGTTTGGTTAAGACATTGACTTCTGATCCTAAATCCAAAATGACATCAATCATGTCATATTCTCCTATCTAAGCATTCAATCTCATTTCCCTCCCAGTTCTTCTGACTCTATTAAGGGTTTTGTCCATACCAGTACTTCTTTGAGGTTCACAGGAAGCAATCACTTTTTGTAATTCCTCTAAAGAATTTTGATTCCTTAAGAGTTTCATACAGCTCTGTAAAAAGGAAGACAGTGTACCGGCTTTACCCGTCGAAGCTTCTTACGGCTGCAACTGCTGCTGATGTGGTTGCGCGGGTGCTGCTGCTGTGCTCAGATCAACAAAATCTCTTTTGGCATTCATGAATGTCTCTTTTTCTCTTTCTATATCAAATGTTGGGACTTTCTTGGGGGCCTTACAAACCTAAGCCTCAGCAGGCGGTTTCTCTAGGTTCTGTATATGCGTCGTAGCTCCACTCTGTGTAACAACATTAATTGCTGGGGCAAGTCTTTGCTTGATAGAAATCAGCTGAATATTCTAAGTAGGGCCACTATTTCTTTCCTGAATCTTAGCTATCAACTACGGACACTGCTTGATCACATGATCTAAGGCTCAGCAATACCGACATGTCGTAGTCGGGTTCCGAGAGTCGCGAGCTAGATGCCCAGCTTGGTTGCAGTTATAACACACCACTTGGCCACGACCTCTACCAGCCAGACCACCACGGCCACGACCTCCAAAACACCTCAACTGGATGCACCATCGTGGTAGCCATAGCCATCATTGCTCTGTCCTTCATTTTGTACCCGATAGGCGTCGTAGGTGCATTCTTTCATCAGGTCATAACTGCGACACTCATCTTCATTATGTCCTATGGACTTACAGAACTTGTAGTAGGGGTTCTTGGGGACTTGCACATACCTCTGTAGCAGATAGCAATTCTCAGGTCGATGCTGGCCAGTTGTCCGACAAATTTCATAGTATAGAACAGTAAGGTTGAACGGGTTTGGCGCACCAGTATTCAGGTAATTTTTGATCACAGGACATTGTTCCTTGTCGTGACCTTCTGTCCGAAATTGTGTACACCAAACCTCTTCACGACCGGTTTTTCCTGTCTTCATGTCGCGCAGATCCAAAGCCATCGCTGCCAATTGCGCTTGGATTTGAGCAATACTAGAATTATCCTCGACAGGATCGGTTTCAAGCTTCATTGCGATTTCCAGGGCCTCTTGCTGATCAGCAACCTTCTATTGCATGAGCAGAGTTCTAATATGCGGTAGCAGCACTGCAATGAACCATTCCTTGTGCTGCGTAGGCCCAATGGTGAAACTGACTTGGTCGAGCAGAACTTTGAACCTCTGGTCAAAGTCCCACACTGATTCTCCTTGCCTCTGCTGAATCTCTTTCAATTCAGTGATACACTGCGACTCTGATTTCGGTTTTTTAAACTCTTTGATTATTGTTGCTTTAATATCATCTAAGGCATGACTCTGAGTACTGGAGAATTTCAAGAACCAGGTCAAGGCTCGGCCCCTGAAAGAAGTAACGAGCTATTCCCTTCGGACATCTTGATCTGTAATGTTCTTAGCATTCCATACTGCTTCGTATAAAAACCAGAACTGTTCTGGATCCTCTGATCCGGTTCCTTTGAAAACAGGGAGCTTAATTTCATCATGTATGTGGGACATCGCAGGTCTAGGGGGGGAGAGAGGGGGACTAGGAGCAGGCGGGGGGGAACTTACTGGGGTAGACTGACCTGTGACAGGAGTGCTCGGGCTAGGGTGACTTTCGGACTGCGACAGGTTCTCAGGGATAACAGGTCTGGGTTGCGGGGTGATCGGAGGGTTTCCTACAGAAGGGGTTTCTTCGGGTTCTGAGTCTATGGGATTTTCAGGAGAAGACGCGGTATGTTGACTTAGGGAATAGGATCCAAAATCTCTCTTGTACCTTTTGCCACTTCTCAGCAAACCACTTTGCTCATCGAAGGTATTTTCACTTGCAAACATAGGTTAGTAATACCAAATATAACAGTTTGATTCAATGAGCAATATACCTTTTTCAGCTAATAGCATTTTAATTCTTAAACCAAATGAAGTAAAAAACTTACCCCTTGGGCCTTTGAAAAATTGCCGCTTGGCTTCACTAAAGGAAGTACTCGTGTCAATGGATAACTCCGTCACAAAAGCTTCAAGGGTTCACGTTGTCCAGAAATCAACAGCACGAGATATCTCGTTGTTCACCCTTTTCAGTATAGTAATTCTCGCAGGGGTCCAAACAGGAAACTGAAGTTCTTGGAAATTCGTCCTTCTCTCTGTCAATCTAGACAACCACTGGTGCAACTCTATGTGGATACTAGCAAAGAAAATTTCATAAACATCACAAAAAACATAACTTTGTAAAAATTCATTTGCACTACGACGTGGATCTTTTGTTCTGTTGCTCAGCGAATTTCAGATAAGTCTCATCAAGCCAATCACTGATTTCCTTCACAGAGGGTCTCCAGAACATAGCCCTCGAGGTACGACGTAAACCCCTCTTAATCATATATTGAGTTCAACCAGCAATGGAACCAATTTTTTGGGCAATAGGGCAGACCCGGGTTGTAAACCTTTACTTCGCACCAACAAAATACCCACAGTGTTGTCCCTTTCGGCAACAACCTGTGAACAGGTTGCAGTCTCACTCGAAACAGCTATGGGGTGCTGCAGAATCAGGTTTCTACAAGCAGAAGAGCGATATTACTATACTTTTAGCCTTTAATAACTTATAATCAATTAACACAGAGCTCCGACATTCATGTATATAAATTCGCAAATAAATAAACAAATAGTGACTTGCGCAACCCTTTACTGGGAATTCACCGCGAAGCAAGTATTTTAGCAGTAATCTTATTCATCAGATATATCTAGTTATCCATGCACAATCAAAACATAACATAAATAACACAAGGAACCACAACACCAGACATAACGTGGTTCACCCCCAGTGTAGAGGTTACGTCCACAGAACTGCGCTTTATTCAACTTCTTTACAAGTCACAGTTCTGATCTACGCACTCAGTAGCAGATCCTTTCAAGTCCTTAAAGCCACACACACAGCTGTAGGCCTCTGTGCACACAGCTGTAGATCTTCTAATCACTATACAAAAACCCTCTGCGCACACAACTGCAGAGGTCATCCACGCACACAGCTGGGACTAAACCTTCTCTTACAAAATAGCCTTAGCTTCGCCTTAATTCTTCTTTCACAAAAAGCCTAACCTGACTTATTTACCAGAGTGCCTTTTTATATAGCGCATTTTTACAAAACCATGGACTTAAACCATGGGCACCCCGAACCCTAAACCCTGGACATAAACCATGGGTTTATTACAATAAGAAAGATTTAACTTAACCCCGACACCCCTAAGACTATTTTGAGCCGTAACTCCGCTTACAACTTACAAAAACTGCGGAGTTACCAAAACTAAAGATCCTTAAAGTACACGTCCCAACAATGACAGATAGTTTCCATCGATGAATACCCCTATGCGCGAATAGATTTCCGGGGTGACCCGGACATGCCGCTACCACCAGGATCGGCATACAATGACATAGGTAACGAATCTCGACCCTCTCTTTAAATTTTTGAGTTATTTAATTTTTTTGTGTTTTCTGATTATATGAAACCAAAAGACATGTTTTTGGGTGACAATACATAGTGACATCTACCATATGCATGGAGATGTGGGACCACGGCGGCATGAAGGCTTCCCTCATCATAGAAGAAGGGAAAGAGGAGATGATATCATGGGTGTGGATGTGGAGCAGACGCTCCAGAGCATTCATACCAACTTTGTGAGGTTGACACATAGAGTTCCCATGGCGCAAGTCGAGGACTTGCCTGAGGCTATGCAGCGCCAGGTGGTGGGTGTACCACGAGCATGGGTGCGATTATTTCAACGGCTAGCTAGAGCCGTAGTGAAATTCCATGATCACAGCCCTCTTCCTCCTCCATAGGCTTAGATACCTGGGAGTGATACATTTTGTATTACTGTGTATTATATTTTGGTGGCTCGAGAGCCCCATTTTTGTATTATGACACTATGTATTACCACATTTTGGATGTATATAAAAACTTTTATGATGGTCGGTTTATTTATTTACATGTGTAAAAATTTGTGTTTGTGATGAGTTTATTGTGTATGAAACAAATGCCAATCTAACACGTAGTTAGCATATGAGTCAACAACTTGATTATTAATTCTTGGAATATGTATGTATGTTATGTTGTCAAATTGCCATTCTAATAATCTCACATGTAAGAATCTTCTTAATAACATTGGATCTCTAACATGGTACAAACCATTAAGCTGTGACACTACTAACTCCGAATCAAGACGTACCTCAAGAGAGAGAACGCCATGTAAAATGACATCCCGTAGAAGCTCAATAATGACACTATATTCAGCAACATTGTTGGAAGATGGCCATAGACATATGCCTCCTGAAGACAGTACCTGACCCATAGGAGTATAAATCATCCAAGCAGTAGAGGCTGAGTGTTGAGTGTGACGGCTCACACCATCCGTGAATCCTATGTAGGTGGAAGATTCCATTGACATCTGCAAAAAGAAACAGAAACTAATCACAAACCTGATCACCATAAGAAAAAGACCTAACTATGCAAAACTGTACATTAATATACAATAACCAGCCTTGGCTGAAAATCATGAATAGTACTTCTTGTGATAGAGCCCATTCCTAGGCTCCGCCAAGGCTATTCCCTCATAATACACTAACTCATAAGCGCCCTTCTCTAACACACATTTGATGACGTAAGGACCACGCCACATGGGGTTAAACTTTCCTACCCCCAAGGGTTCTTTCGGTTGATCCCACTGTTATAGCAGATTTCACCACTCCAGGTGAATCACATTTTGTATGGCCTTCCCCTGTCCCGCTGCAGACTCCTTAGACCCTATGGACCACTTTTTTTTCTTTGATGTTTCCTTGATCATCCCTAAAAACATATGAAAAATGATACATGCGACTTTTAAACCTATAAGCGCGTATATATTCGGGTTTGACCACTAAAACCGTGTACATAGGGATGTGTGCATAATCCAAATCCTTTTGGAGTTTTCCTTGACATGGATCCGACTCATTTGACTCCTAGCCTTCCCTATGCCTTGAGATCACTCGGATTCGACCTTTCATTACCCCTTTGAAAAGCTATATAAGGAACCCCTTGGTACATTGAAGGCATAAGAGAGAATTGAGAGCAAAGAAACTATAGTCCATTGTTGCTGGAACTTATGCTTGAGTTTGCATCCCTTTGTCCCTTGGAGCACTTTTGTGTTCTTCCCAAGATTTCCTTTTGCTTGTGATCTTGCTATCGAGAGATGGAGGATTGAAGTGGTGGAGGCCCAAGTCGGGAATTCAGTTTCTCCAGTTCGCAGACGTGCCGTCAGAGGTTGTATCTTGTAATCTCTGATTTATATTAATAGAAATATCTTTTCCTGTCCAATAATGTGTGTTTGAATGTATATTTTATCCATGGGATTATGTCAAATGCTTATACATTATTGATTATATATGCTAGAATAGATCTAACACCATGATATATATAATGCTTGTATTGTTTACTTGTTGTTGAGGGAGTATTCTATCAATTCAAGATGAAGTTGGAAATCTCAACAGGGATCTACTTCAACCGTCCGGAATAAGGTACGAGGTCTGATCCTTTAGTGTTAGACATTTAATTTCTATTGCATATTGGAAAGGATTGATTTCTGGAGTCAGGCTATCTGTTGTGGTACCCCAAGCCATAGGAATTTCTCTCCGTAACAGAATTGGCAACTCCGCTGGGGAGTTCCTAGTAGTTGTCCTTTGGGGGTTGTTTTCTCGGCATTCAATGAATTTGAATTGCTCTTTCTCTCTTGTTTCTGTGTTGGGTATGGGGGCATGTATTCCTGGTAGAGTCTGATTGGTGTGAAGTTTGTCTCAGTCTATCTGTTTGCCTTGATTTTATGCACCTTTCTTCCTGTACGCGAGTTTTTGACTTACAGTCGCGTATACACATGGGTTTATCTTCGATTTCCGCGTATACATGCAGGTTTATTGCAAATAGTCATGTATACCCTTGATTTTTCCTTTTTGTGGAAGATAATTGGTTGCTGGGTGAATCCTGATATTTGCTGAGTCTCCTTTGGTACTGCCTGAGTCTGTTTAGACCTCTGTTCCTGACCAAAAATGTTTTTTTTAGGTTAAATTTTTCTTTTTTAAGAAGTTTCTTGTCATGGCATTTTTGATTTTTTGTTTGAGATTAGTGCATTAGAGTTCTTTTACCTTAGTGCTTTGCTTGAGTGCTATTTGGGTGTGCTTGTAGAGTCTAGGGGTTGTAGAATTATTCTTTTGATTTTTGCATCTCCTTTATTTTCAAAAAATCCAAAAACATTTGCTTATCATCATGCATTACATTTTGCATTTTGCATTGTACTTGCACTAGATTTGCTTTGGAGTACTAGTTAGGACTTCATATAGGAAAATTTGCATTCATCATTTGAAGAATTTTTTTTCATTTCACGTAGTAGCATACCCTGTTTTCATGGACACAATGCATTTGCATTGATTGTTAGGTGTGCATTTTAGTTCATGTTGCGTTGTAACACCATTAGTTGCATGACCATATCCCATTTTTGAGTAATAAAGCCAAATAAAATCAACGCTAAATTAAAATGAACTACACTCTTTTCTTTTCTAGGGTGCACCAACAAGCTTAGGTTTTAGGATCTTGGAATAGTTCATTGTAAGTCAATTCTCCAAGATCACTAAACAACAACATGTATGTGTCTGTCCAGGTGAGTGTGTGAAATCCTTGATATAACCAGTGTTTCTCAGGATCCTCCTCTCAAAAGGGAGTTAAGCACGAGGCAGTGTGAGCGGTTATTGATTGGGATGACCCCCAGTCATAACTGAGTAGCACTGGAGATATTTCTAGGATTTTATTCGTATCTGGGGGCTCTTTCAAGAGTTTTGGGATTTGCTACCCTACCCATACGGTCAATCCCACCTGCGACTGTCCGCCTGAGCATTGATTATATTGAGGTGACCTTAGTGGCCTTACATAGGATATTGAGGGGGTACTTTGCAGGGGTTATTCTGCGGGTGTCCTAACCAGGTTGGGGTCAGAAAGCATAGTCGCTTTACACGTTGAAGCTGAGGGCCACAATAATTGGTTACGTACCTCCGCTTGTTGTGTATGGGAGTCTCAAGCCTCTCCTAGGCGAGACATACATGCTTCATTCGGGAGCTCACTTATCCAGCCCTTGTTTGCTTGCATTTGGCTTTAGATTTTATTAGTGATTGCTCTGTGCATGATAGTTGGCCTAGGGTTTATGTAAATAGAGAGTCTTTTCTATTTTTTGAGTCATTGTAGATTTGAGTGCGGTTCCTCGCCGTTCTCGTCGTTTAGCAGGACTTCCGCCTTCTACTTCTCCTCCTCCTTTGGGAGAGAGACCTATACAATCCAGGTGGACTATGTCACACATTGATTCACACACCATGGGAGACTGTTTAGAGGATATCCCTGAACCACCTCCTCCCATTCGTGTAGACGATGGGGAATTTACTCCTACTTATGATCCTTCACCTGACTTAGCTGAGTTAGGTCCTGTGATTTCTGAGATAGGAGCCATGCATGATAGAAATACTCACTCTAGGGCTGATTCCCCATTGACGCGTTACCAGTATGGAATGCCGGAGGACGCCGAGACTCATTTTGAACCTGCCAGAACTAGCTACGGTAGTTATGCTATGTCTGGTTTCCCTACACATGATTTGGCATTTCATGTCAAATCCGACTTCGAGCCTAACACTATGCCTGGGGGCACTCTCATTCCTTACCATGCGGAGAGGTTTGGGAGCACTAGTCACATTGCACCTTCCATCCCAGTGGTGGAAGTTACATCATATATCCCTCCTAGGTCTAGAGTTAGAAATCCGATTAGGATACCAGACCCGAGACGAGTGATGATAGGTGGTAGTACATACTTGATTACTCAGATCCCTTCATCCTCTATCCCTAGTTCTTCAAATGTCCACCCTCCCCCTTATTCACGTGGTCCTTTTAGTCGGCATATGGCTACGAGTCAGGTCCATACTGAAGTTACTAGACCAATTGTGTCTCAAGTTTACATACCACCCGTTGCTTCGGGAGGCTATGTTCATGCTTCTAGAGGTCATATTACTACTTCTGCGGCATATATCCCTACTTCCGGTATGTATATTCCTAATTCCGGAGCGTATCTTCCTACCTACGGAGTGTCTCATGGGGCATCGCATGCGATGACCTATGGACCCTATTATGGGACACAGTACAGATAGGGTTCTTCACCTTATGGAGGCGGGTATCAACAACCTGCTTACTCTCCTAATTACGGCTTTGTAGCTCCTACTAGTCAAGGTCCACCTCACTATGGTGCTTCCATACCGCCCTATATGGGTCATACGGGAGGAGGACACTATGGCCAAGGCCATGGTGGTAGTCAACCCTATATGAATCAGGGAGTGATCCATCGACCTCACCATCCTAGGCTCCCTTTACTTGCAACACTTAATCTTCCTGACTTGTCAAGACTAACGAACAATCCTGTGGCTCATGACCCGGCTTGGTAGGTTGTCCCTACCAAGCTTCCTTCGGACATACCTAAGTTTGAGGGAAAAACGGGAGAGGATCCGAGCGAACACGTTACTACGTTTCACCTATGGTGCTCTTCGAATTCATTACATCAGGACTCAGTCTGTTTGAGACTATTTCAACGCACCCTCACAGGGCCTGCTACGAAATGGTATATAGAGTTACCTAGGGGTGCTTTCACTTTGTTCGATGACCTTGTGATGACTTTTCTTAATCACTTCCAACTACCAGTGCATTATGATGTTGGTACTGAACTCTTGTCGACATTTCAACAAGATAAAGCCACACATATTTATGATCATATTCAAGAGTGGCATAGATAGAAGAGGTTAATTAAAGCTTTTCTACCGTCGGAATTCCTCCTCGAGTGGTTCCTCAAGTCATTATTGTCGTATATAGCGAAGGATGTTTCCACATCCGGAGTGCAGAATGAGGAACAAGAAATTTTTAGGGTGCAGGAACTGGACTTGATATATGCTCAGTCTGGTTTGTTGTATGAGATTATTCCTAGTGCTCCTCCTTCCAGTTTTGATCCCAAAGTCAAACCTGGACCACATGCCGATGGCATTGTGGGTTGTGCAAGTGTGAAACCTGTAGATTCAGTTGCAAAACAAGTTGTTCAATTGTCAATCAACCAATTTGCCTCGGGACAAGCTATGGCTTCGTCTCAACCTGCCCAAACGGTGAATGTACTTTTTGTGCAATCGTCGGACCAGAAGGGTAACCAGCAGCCCAGACGAAATAGAAAAAAGGGTAAAAATAATCGTAAGGGTGGGAATAAGAATGAGAATGCTAACAATAATGACAAGAACGGTCGAAATACTGGGGGGGACAAGCAAGCTAAATGTAAGGTTAAGTTCCCTTGCAAGTTGTGTAAGGACGATCACCTCACTTACTTGTGCCCTCGTATTGAGGAAGCTTTGAGATTCTTGGCACAAGGCCCAGTTGTGCTAACTAACCCTTTACCGCATAATAAAAATATGAATTCAAAGTCCTATGACCAGTCTGATGATGATCATGATCCGTCAGAGACTAGTGGTCATGGGTGCATTAATATGGTCTGCGCTGCGAAAGTTGTGACGCGTGCGAAAGATTATGGTTCGTCACAGCCCAGCCCAGGAAAAGATCCTGATCCACTAGGGTCCCCTTTGCGTATTGAGAAACCTGTGGATAAACCTGATACTGCACCTCGCATTCCTAAGGGAGTCCTTAAGCGTTCAGGGAATAATCCAAATGCCCAAGCCGCCCAGAACTATTCAGTTGTCAAGGATTTGGGCCATAATCCTTATGCGATGTCTGCATTGGAAGTGCTTCAGAGTTGTCCTTTGCAAAGGAAGCATTGCTTTCTGCCCTTGGTGTGAACAATGATGATTCTTCCTCCGTGATTAAATTTGAAATCGCAAGACTTCAGACTCGCTTGCCCTACTATGTGTCTCTTTTGGTGCATGTAGAATGTCTTAATATGATCGTCGAGCATACTGTGATTGACGAGGGCGCTGCTGCTTTTGTGATATCTTTATCCTGCTGGAAGGGTCTGGGTTCCCCTGAGCTGTCTAAATCAGCGATCATGTTAACTGCATTTGATGGGAGATATTTTAGGCCGCATGGTATCCTTCCTTCCCTTAAAGTCCATTTGGGAGGGAATACTGCTGCAATAGAGTTCGAGGTGGTTGATGTGCCCCTTGACTACAATCTCTTGCTGGGTGGGAATTGGATGTACAACATGCAAGCCGTTGCTTCTTCCTTGTTCTGCGTTGTATGCTTTCCACATAATGGGAAGATTGTAACGATTGATCAAATGGCATTCAAGAATCCATCTGTTACCGCATCTTTGAGAGCTTCGATCCCGATCGTTGAACATTCTCAGCCGACAACTGGGAGTGTGGGTGTAGGCATGTACCCATCCCTCACGAGAAGCTTTAGTTGTCCTGCACTGATCCTTATGATAGGATCTAGTTCCGATGAGGATTTGACATCTACGAGATCGGTGTCTTTTCGCACGATTCATATGGAAGATCCATGGATTCTTACTGCATCGAGTACTTTGAGTGAGCCCGTCATGATGGACGTGCTGTTTCCTGTAGCCATGATTGCTTATCAAGCTAATCTAGAATCTGCTGCAAAGTCTAGTCCTTCCTCTTCACAGACAGAGGAGGAGGACCCTTATGTGTTGCTAGCATGGGTAGTATAGTTGTCTCACGCGCATGACTACCTTGATACGGTTTTCCCTTCGGATGAAGCGATTATTGAGGCTAAGTCAGGGGTTGAGCCACCATGGGAGGAATTCCATCACAGATCGTATTTTCTTCCATATCTTGACCGTTTGGAGCATGAGGATTTTAGGGCGGTTCTTATTCAGAGAGTTGGTAGTCCTGTGGTTTCATTAAGCTCTCCTGTTCTGATGGCTGATGGAAACATGGTGAACATATCTTCAATGATTCCTATCAACCTCTCTCGCAATCCTAGAACGGTAGAGAATGTCTATATTGGGGTGGAATGTTCCCATACTGAGATTCTGGAATACACCGAGCTATTTAAGGAATTCTGTGATATTTTTTCTTGGTCTTACGATGAGATGCCAGGTATTGAACCTCAAATTGTCGAACACGAGATTAAGACTTACCCCAACGCTAAGCCTGTTCGACATCGTTTACGTGTAGTGAATCCTAGGAAAGCACCTGCCATTAAGGCAGAGATAGAGAAGCTGTTGAAAGCCGGTTTCATCTATCCCGTTCCCTTAATGGAGTGGGTTTCAAACCTCATTCTAATGGATAAGAAGCAGGGAGCGATCCGTATATGTACTGATTTCCATGATTTGAATCATACCTGTCCTAAGGACAACTTCCCCACACCATTTATTGATCAGATTTTGGATGAGTGTGTGGGTAGCGAGGTGTTCTCCTTCATGGATGGATTTTCCGGGTATAATCAGATACATATTAAACCTAAGGAACAACATAAGACTGCATTTATTTGTCCTTGGGGAACGTTTGCATATCAAAAAATTCCTTTCAGCCTTAAAAACGTCGGAGCTACATTTCAGTGGGCAATGACCTTGATCTTCCACGATCTCAAGTCAATTATTGAAGTATTTTTGGATGACCTCGCTACTCATTCTCGTATGAGAATGTGTCATCCCTATCACTTGATATTGGTATTCGAAATATGCTGGCACTATTCAGTTAGATTAAATTCTCATAAGTGCATCTTTTACATGAAGTCAGGTCATTTGTTAGGATTCATCGTTTCGAAAGAGGGTATAAGAGTTGACCCTTTGAAGGTTGAGGCAATACTTCGGTTGTCTCCCCTGAAAAATATTCGTCATCTTCAGTGTTTGCAAGGCATGGTAAACTTCTTATGAAGATTTGTTGTCAATTTTGCCAATTTGACTAGAGGCTTCATGCGTCTCTTGAAGAAGGATACTCCCTTTGATTGGGATGAGCGAGCCCAGGAATCCTTCGATGCACTCAAGCGATCTCTAGCATTAGCCCCGGTGATTAGTCCCCCGGACTATGGCCGTGATTTCTTATTATATGTGGCCACGTCTTTAGAGACGATTGGTATGGTTTTGGTTCAAGAGGATGAGGAGCTCCAAGAGCATGTCATATATTATCTGAGATGAAACCTTATTGATGCAGAGATTCGTTATTCTCATGTCGAGAAGCTTGCTTTAGCTACCGTACATGCGGTTCAGTGGTTGAGACATTATATTCTCCTTCGCCAGACCTTGGTTGTGGCCCATGTCAATCCGTTTCAATTCGTCCTCACCCGAAGGATGATTGGGGGAAAATATAATAAATGGATTGTCATTCTGCAAGAATTTGATCTCAAGTTTGTTTCGGAAAAATCGAAGAAGTCTTTAATCTTTGTAAATATTATATCGGATTTCCCGAGTGAGGCCGAGGAGTTGGTTTGTGAAGATACGTTTGTCGATGAACACATATTCTTAATCTCAACATTAGACCCATGGTATGGGGATATCATAATATATTTACAAACACTGAAGACCCCTACTCACCTCTCGTGAGATGAACGACGACGATTACGTCACGTCTCTAAGAACTACCTCATAGTGGACAATACTTTGTATCGCCGTGGGGTAGATTCCATTTTACGACATTGTTTAACTCATGAGAAGGCTGAGGTAGTGCTGAATGATTGCCATGGAGGGGCGTGTGGTGGTCATTTATCTGGGCTTTCTACAGCTCAAAAGACTTTAAGAGTGGGTTATTTCTGGCCATCGATCTTTAAATATTGTATTGATGCGGTCAAGAGGCGCCACCCTTGCCAGGTGTTCGCACGTAATATGCACTCGAAACCTGCCCCATTACATCCCATTATCACCGCCGGTCCTTCACGAAGTGGGGGCTCGATTTTATGGATTGCAACCCAACTTCGGCTGGGGGGAACCATCACATTATAGTGGCTGTTGATTACTTCACGAAATGGCCTGAGGCTATGCCTACAGTAAAATCTGATGGTGAGACAATCTCTCACTTTGTGTTCAACCAAATTATTACTTGGTTCGGGATTCCGAAAGAGCTTGTCACTGACCATGGCTCGCACTTTTAGAACCGTATGATGGAAGAGTTGGCATTTAAGTTAGGGTATAAGCAAGAGAACTCCTCTTCTTATTACCCTCAAGCGAATGGACAGGTAGAGCCAGTGAATAAATCACTCAAATCCATTCCCCATCGAACCATCACACAAAGCAAGATGAATTGGCACATTATGTTATACCCTGCTTTGTGGGCATATCGAACCGCTGTTAAGACTGCCACTGGTTTTCTCCATATCAACTTGTACATGGAGTGGAGTCGATATTGCCAGTTGAATGCGAGATTCCTTCGTTGAAGCTAGATGTGGAACTCTTACCAGACACTTCACCTTTGGAGGAGCATTTGGTTCACCTTGAGCAACTTGATGAGCAGCGTCAGGATGCCTTGGTGGCTCTAGAGGTTAATAAATGTTGCATAAAGGCCCAATATGATAAGTCTGTCCATCCAAGGGCATTTAGTGAAGGAGACTTGGTCCTTTTGTGGGATCAACCGAAAGAACCCTTGGGGGCAGGGAATTTAATCCTATGTGGCATGGTCCTTACGTGGTTAAGCATGTGTTAGAGAAGGGTGCTTATGATTTAGTGGATTATGAAGGGACGGCCTTGGTGGAGCCTAGAAATGGGCTCTATCTTAAGAAATACTATGCATGATTTTTAGCCAAGGCTGCTTGTTGTATATTATTGTACAGCTTTGCATAGTTAGGTCTTTTTCTTATCGTGATCGGGTTTGTGATTAGTTTCCATTTCTTTTGGCAGATGTCAATGGAATCTTCCACCTACATAGGATTCGTGGATGGTGCAAGCCATCACACTCAACACTCAGCCTTTGCTGCTTGGGTGATTTATACTCCTATGGGTCAGGTATTGTCTTCAGGAGGTGTATGTCTACGGCCATCTTCCAACAATGTTGCTGAATACAGTGTCGTTATTGAGCTTCTGCGGGATGCCATTTTACATGGCGTTCTATCTCTTGAGGTACGTCTTGATTCGGAGTTAGTAGTGTCACAACTCAATGGTTTGTACCATGTTAGAGATCCGACGTTATTGAGAAGGTTCTTGCGTGTGAGATTGTTAGATCGGCAATTTGACAATATAACATATATACAAATTCCAAGAAATAATAATCAAGTTGCTGACTCATATGCTAACTATGTGTTAGATTGGCATTTGTTTCATTCACAATAAATTAATCACAAACACAATTTTTACACATGTAAATAAATAAATCGATCACCATAAAACTTTTTATATATACATCAAAAATGTGGTAATACATAGTGTCATGATACAAAATTGGGGCTTTTAAGCCACCATCATATAATACACGGTCATACAAAAAGTATACACTCCCAGGTGTCTAATCCCGTGGAGGAGGAGGAGGGTTGTGATCATGGAACATCACTACGGCTCTAGCCAGCTGTTGAAATAAACGCACCCATACACGTGGTACACCCACCACCTGCCGCTGCATGGCCTTAGGCAAGTCCTCGACTTGCGCCATGGGAACTCTATGAGTCAGTCTCACAAAGTTGGTATGAATGCTCTGGAGCATTTGCTCTGCATCCACACCCATGATGTCATCTCCTCTTTCCCTCCGTCTATGACGAGGGAAGCCCTCTAGCCGCCGTGGTCCCACATCTACACACAAATGGTAGATGTCACTATGTATTGTCACGCAAAAACATGTCTTTTTGATTCCATATAATCAAGAAAACACAAAAAAATTAAATAACTCAAAAAATTTAAAAAGAGTGAGGGTCGATATTCGTTACCTATATTTCCATATGCTGACCCTGGTGGTAGTAGCATGTCCGGGTCCCCCTGGAAATATATCCCTGCATAGGGGTAGTCATCGATGGCAACTATCTTTCGTCGTCACCATGGAAAGAAGTCAGTTGGATATGGGTTGGCCACCCTACCACCCCCCAGTCTGCGCATAGCATCTGCCCAACGTCGTTGGGCTGGATCTCAAACCCCGTGGAGAGGAACGTCCACTCTAGGGCTCAATCCTGGAACACGCTCGAAGAAAAATGTGCTCAGAATACTGCTAAACCTGAAGTTCCATACCCTGCCTGCCTTACACTCACTGAGCTGGTGTTTCATGTTGCTCAGTAGTGTAGTACTCCATTCGTAAATAGTGGGTCTCATACACTCCATTGCATAGAACATCAGAGGCTGCGAGGCTTGGTGGAGTGATGCTAAGCCGACTATCCTACCCAGTGTCAACAATATGGCCTTTAGGCCCAGCACCTGTATAGCATTGGTAGGGACCTAACTCCCCACCTTCTCGGTGTCTGGATAATAGTACACTTGAAATTTACTCGTCGATAGTAAGGCCACCCTCTGGCCCACCACGGGAATGAAGGTTCACCACCTCCCCTCGTCTAGAAAGCCCTGTGATAAAGTATATGTCCTCCACCTCTATGGTGAGGGACATCCCATCAATATGGAAGGACTCTGAGTCTGGATCCAAATAGTCTACCAGCATCTGTAACAGTCTTGGTTTGGCCCTCAAACCACCAAGACACCAAAACTTGTAGAGTCTGCATGCACGTAAAGCTTGTTGAGCCATTAAGTCGGCCCTTACTGCTTCCTCTACTTCACCATGCTCATGCTCTCTCCACTCTAGCACCATCTTGCAAAAGAAATTGGAAATTTGCCATTAGTTTATTCAAAAAACCATATGCGCGGCCTCATATGCGACTATTTTCAAAACAACCACGTATGTACGCGGGTTTGAGGCCCTTTTCTGTGTATATCCATCCCTATACGTGGAAAAAATCTCGATTTCCACGTGGGACACAACGCTCATTTTGGGAAGGCCTAAAAAACTTATTTGATCATGAAAATTCATAAAAATTATATCAAAATGCAAGAGGAGAGCATGAGTAAATACCTGGAAGAAACGGTAGTGAATTCTGCCGGCTGGATCTCTTGGAATTCACTGTTGAAAATCAGAGCTCAAATGGGTAAACGTTTCAAATGATTTATATTTTTTACTATTTATAGAAAATTTTCAAATATTTGAAAATTTTTACCCCCTTTTCTATAGTTTCGACATTTTCTAACCATTTTGGACCGTTTTTGACATAATTTCTGATGTAGAAGACCTTTTTCAGTGCCGTTTCAGCCATTGGATTGACCCGTTCATGCCGATCTCAGGTATCATGTCTAAACTGGCATATGGGTTAGGTTTCACCACCATTTTCATTTTGCATGACCTTATGACCATCTCATCATGGCCTTAGGTACGAACCCACTCTATTATGTCACGTAACCTTCTTGCTGCCTTAGAAGTGGCATGATATGAGTGGTAGAGCTTCACCTTACATGGGCACACTAGTTAGTACCTTATTTTCATTTGGTGCCCATGTCGACATTTTCTCTTTTAGGGTGTGGGAGTCTGTTGTATAGTATTGCCATGACATTTCGCAAGAGCCTCATACTCCTCTTGATCTTATGCTGGCCTTTTTCCCTCAGGACTCCCTTATGTCAAGTTGTGAATGCATTATCATGAGCTTTTCCTGCCTTATTGAGCTTTATGCCGGCTCCCCTGACATTACCTTTCAGCCATATAGCCTGATCTTGTCTCATATCTAGCCATGCAGAGCCATTTTTTATATCCTTCGCAGCTTGATTCCCTTTTTACCGGGAGGGGATTTTCCCTCGAGTGTCGATATCCTACACATGTATCCTTGCATTGAGCATAGGTATGTTCCACTGCTTGGAACTAGTTTGTTTTCCCTTATGACACTTGTCTCCTCCTAGTTTGTAACTATAAAGCTATTTTATTCTTTTTTCAAGCTTTTTAAATAACTGAAAAAGTCCCCCCCCCCCCAAAAAAAACCAAAAAGCTGGACAAGGAAAGATGTTATCTTTGGCAGCTATCGATTTGTGTCACCTTCGAACAGAGCACTATATATCACATCCATTGGTTGGGTTATAGTTTAACTTTAGGAGCTGTACTCGTTTATCTGAGTTTATCTCCACCGACTGGTTAAGCTTCCAGTCCCTATGGAGCCTCTTTCGATGCCTCCTGTGTCGCAGAGATGTCCCAGTTTGTATATCGAGTCTATTCTACCTTCATTTAGTCACCATATGCTGTTATGATCTTGTTCGAAGGAAGTTGAAACCTGAGTCGGTCATTCCTCAGTTATCTTGAATTTGCATGTCGGCCATTCCCAGTACAGTTACTGGTTCGTGCACCTTATGATCGAGTCCTTCCACATTATACAAATTTGCTGAGTACCTCATGTTGGATGATGGGGGATGCCTTAATGCCCTCCTTCTAGTGGATTTCATCCCATCAACTTCAGATCATTTATTCTGGGATTGGAGTCTAGAGTCATTTTGAGTGCCTTGAGACTTGCAGTCATCAGTGGCAGGTTCTCTCGCCATCGACAGTTTCTTGGGAATACATCAATGTCCCCTGATCGATGGATCCTTTCAAGTGTTCGACCTCAACACATTTATTCACACTTGTTAGTTTGCACTCTAGTACCTTGATTCCCATTTTCATTATCGGTGGGTGATCTCGCGTCTGTTAATGGTATACATTAATGACCAGTAATCAGATGATGGACTACTATGTTCGACCTCGACACCTCTATTCGCATAGTAGGACATGTACTCATAGCGGTTTGTGTAGAATACTTTCCAGATTGGTGGCATCTCTTATATGCTACCTCCTTGATCGTGCCAATGTTCATGAGATTTCAGCTCTCGTGACCTGATTCCAGTATATGTCATACATTTCCAGCCACTATGGAGATCTTGATCTATTATATATCTTCAGCCATTTTGGAGATCATGGTCCTTTGTATATCTTCATCATGAAGATTCTGAGCTATGTATATTGTACATGGCGATGAACACATATGTGATATCATGTTTCATGCCTATTCATGGCCATTGTACTCTTATGTATCTGGGACTACTATATATATTTGCAGTTGTATGTAGAGTTGTATTATTGTACTATGCTGATTGGGTGGCTAGTCTTCCATTTGGGATCCTTCATCACTCCACTTCTGGGATGGACTTATAATGTATTTCGACCATCGTATGACCCATCTGACCTCACACATTAGGGGGCATATGTTATAGCGGATTTCACTACTCCAGGTGAATCACACTTTGTATGGCCTTCCCCTGTCCTATTGCGGACTCCTTAGACCCTATGGACCACTTTTTGTCCTTTGATGTTTCCTTGATCATCCCTAAAAACATATGAAAAACGATACACACAACTTTTAAACCTATAAGCACGTATATACGCGGGTTTGACCACTAAAACCGCATACATCGGAATGTGTGCATAATCCAAATCCTTTTAGAGTTTTCCTTGACATGGATCTGACTCATTTGACTCCTGGCCTTCCCTATGCCTTGAGATCGCTTGGATTCGAACTTTCATTACCCCTTTGAAAAGCTATATAAGGAACCCCTTGGTACATTGAAGGCATAAGAGAGAATTGAGAGCAAAGAAACTATAGTCCATTGTTGCTGAAACTTATGCTTGAGTCTGCATCCCTTTGTCCCTTGGAGCACTTTTGTGTTCTTCCCAAGCTTGCCTTTTGCTTGTGAGCTTGCTATCGAGAGATGGAGGATTGAAGTGGTGGAGGCCCAAGTGGGGGATTTAGTTTCTCCGGTTCGCAGACGTTCCGTCAGAGGTTGTATCTTGTAATCTCTGATTTATATTAATAGAAATCTCTTTCCCTGTCCAATAATGTGTGTTTGAATGTATATTTTATCCATGGGATTATGTCAAATGCTTATACATTATTGATTATATATGCTAGAATATATCTATCACCATGATATATAGAATGCTTGTATTGTTTACTTGTTGTTGAGGGAGTATTCTATCAATTCAAGATGAAGTTGGAAAGCTCAACGGGGATCTACTTCAACCGTCCGAAATAAGGTATGAGGTTTGATCCTTTAGTGTTAGACATTTAATTTCTATTGCATATTGGAAATGATTGATTTCTAGAGTCAAGCTATCTGTTGTGGTACCCCAAGCCATAGGAATTTCTCTCCGTAACACCCACAAAAGGACCAAGTCACCCTCACTAAACCTCCTTGGACGGATAGACTTATCGTATTGGACTTTTGCGCGATGCTTATTTACTTCTAGAGCCACCAAGGCATCTCGATGCTGCTCATCAAGTTGCTCAAGGTGGACCAAATGCTCCTCCAATGGGGAAGTGTTTGGTAAGAGCTCTATAGCTAGTTTCAAAGAAGGAATCTCACATTCAACTGGCAATACCGACTCCACTCCATGTACAAGTTGATATGGAGAAAAACCTGTGGCAATCTTAACAGTGGTTCTATACACCCACAAAGTAGGATATAACATAATGTGCCAATTATTCTTGCTTTGTGTGATGGTTTATTGGAGAATGGATTTGAGTGATTTATTCACTACTTCAACCTGTCCAATCGCTTGAGGGTAGTAAGTGGAGGAATGCTCTTGCTTGTACCCTAACTTTGATGCCAAGTCTTCCATCATACGATTCTGAAAGTGCGAGCCATGGTCAATGAGAAGCTCTTTCAGAATCCCGAACCGAGTAATAATCTGGTTGAATACGAAGTGCGCGACTATCTCACTGTCAGATTTAACTGTAGGCATAGTCTCAGCCCATTTCATGAAGTAATCAACAACCACTATGATATGATGATGCCCCCCAGCTGAAGCTGGGTTGAAATCCATAAAATCAAGCCCCCACTTAGTGAAGGGACCGGGGGTGATGATGGGATGTAACGGGGTAGGTTTTGAGCACATATTAAGTGCAAACACCTGGCAAGGGTGGCACCTATTGACCGCATCTACACAATCCTTAAAGATCGACGGCCAGAAATAACCCGCTCTTAAGATTTTTTGGGCTGTAGAAAGCCCAGATAAATGACCACCACACGCCCCTCCATGGCAATCATTCATCACTACCTCAGCCTCTTCATGAGTTAAACAATGACATAAAATGGAATCTACCCCATGGCGGTATAAAGTGTTATCCACTATGAGGTAATTCTTAGACACGTGACGTAATCGTCGTCATTCATCCCATGAGAGGTGAGTGGGGACCTTCAACGTTTGTAGATATATAATGATATCCCCATACCATGGGTCTAAAGTTGAGATTAAGAAGATTTGCTCATCGATAAACGTATCTTCACAAACCAACTCCTCAGCCTCGCTTGGGAAATCTGATATAATCTCTGCAAAAATTAATGATTTCTTCGATTTTGCCGAAACAAACTCGATATCAAATTCTTGCAGGATGACAATCCATTTATTATATTTTCCCCCAATCATCCTTCGAGTGAGAAAGAATTGAAATGGATTGACATGGGCTACAACCAAGGTCTGGCGAAGGAGAATATAATGTCTCAATTGTTGAACCATAGCCAAGGAAAGCTTCTCAACATGAGAATAATGAATCTCTACGTCAATAAAATTCCGGCTCAAATAGTATATGACATGCTCTTGGAGCTCCTCATCCTTTTGAACTAAAACCATACCAATCGTCTCTATGGACGCGACCACATAAAGTAGAAAATCATGGCTATAGTCTAGGGGACTAATCACCGGGGCCGATGCTAGGGCTCATTTGAGCGCATCAAAGGAATCCTGGGCTCGTTTATCCCAACAAAACGTGGTGTCCTTCTTCAAAAGGCGCATGAAGCCTCTAGTCAAATTGGCAAAATTGACAATGAATCTCCGTAAGAATTTTTCCATGCCATGCAAACATTGAAGATGACGAATATTTTTCGGGGGAGACAACTGAAGTATTACCTCAGCCTTCAAAGGGCCGACTCTTATACCCTCCTTAGAAACGATGAATCCTAATAAGCACAGGGACTTCACTTAGTGAACATCTCACATAGCACATGCAATCGTGGGATATTAAAGAATACCCTTAATTTCGAGAGATATTGACCCAAACACTTTTTGTTGAAACCCCCTCCCAATACTTAAAACCTCATCCCCACCCCTTTTTATACCTCAATCCTTATAAACCACCCTACCCACCCCCACCTTAAATCCCTCATCCCCCCAATACCTGCGATATATTGGTTCAATTTTTGATAATTTTAAAACCCACAATATGAACTAACGTGGTAGGATATTGGTCAACAAGTGAATCCCCTGTGCTAATAAGCGACCTGACTTCACACAAAAGATGCACTTGTGAGGATTTAACCTGACCAAATAATGGTGGCACCTTTTGAATACCAATCTCAAATGATATGAATGACT
>LPNX010018493.1:218346-238539 GCA_001517045.1 Pseudotsuga menziesii | reverse complement strand
CAGAAGAAGCTGCTATTTTGACGGATAGACAGTTTTGGCGGAGATATAAGAGGTAGAGCTACGACACTATAGCAGGTTTCTAGCTACAGAGCAGAGCCGAAACCCATGACGTAGAAGACAAAGAAGTCAAAGAAGACGACAGTACCTAAGCTGCCGAGAAGAGAGAGCTCAACCACTGCATTGAAGGCAGCGGAGGAAGACAGGAGGGATCAGCTACCCTCATAAAGGAAAAGGAGCAACGAGGCCGAGGCATTGAAGACGAAGGACAGAAAAAGGGAAGTAGCGCCGGTACCCATGGTCAGCGCTGGGAAGCATGGAAGACTACAGGAATCTGTGGTGAAGGGAAGCGGTGCATAATACCCATGATCAACGCCGAGAAGCATGGAAGACTGCAGAGAGCTGTGGTGTGACGGATAGCGGCTACCTCAAAGTACAGATACATCGACTGTCACTAGTTAGGGTTTGGGTTACTGTTGGGATAGGCCCACAGTGTTGTAATGGCGAGACCTTCGGGCCGCCTATAAAGGGATATATTTTGTACTGTAAAAGGGTTGGTTGGTGGGTTCGTTGGTTGGTTCGTTCAGTGGTTAGTTTTTTTGTAGATTATTAGACAGTTGTAGAAGCCAAGCTCTGGTTCTGTTATTAGTTGTAGTATCTTACTGTAACCAGTAGCTGGCTCATAGAGCATTCATGTAAAGATCCGCAGGGATCGACAGAGAGGGAAGAGTATATTGTAAGAGGTGCAATATAGAGATAGAAAAGATATCTAAGAGAGAATATCTTAAGCTGCATATGCAGTGCAATAGAACTGTGTTTACCTTCCCCTGAGCTATAATAGAAACACAGTTCTATGGATGTAACTTCCATCCTGGAGGCGAACCACGTTAAAATCATGCGTTATGTGATTGCTTTGTGCGTTGTGTTTATTTGATGCATTTGTTAGTTATTTTATGAGCCTTGTTTACAGTTTAATGTATGTATGCATTGTTCAGTTCACAGTAATATAAAAGGATAGACATAAGTTGAAATCGTTGACATGTTGTATGCGGGTTCAGTTATGCTTTGCTTGAAACAGTCACTAGTCGCGGTGTTGAACAACCTGTTATGTTGAGTCTTGCAAGTCAACATGAACAACACTAAGTGCGCTGAGCTGCGGGAGTAGGGTATCGTAGGGAGGCGATACCGTACCGGCAGAGGAGCTGCGGTGCGCGATACCGTAGGCTAAGGATTTAGTGTTGGGAGGAAGTTACGTGTTGCCTAGTGTGCGGCGACGCGGTAAGGCTGGGGTCACCGTGAGTCAGTGGAAGTTGCGTGACGTAGAAAGGGACCGCGCGCTAGATAGAGGGAGATCTTGTGGTGAGAAGGGCTGCGAGACACTGAGATCACACGACGCGAGCAGAGGGTCATGCAACATGCAGAGAAAGAGGCCTTGCGGCTAGCAGAGTTGCAAGTCGCAAGTAGGATGCCACAGAACCTGGTCCAAGACGCTTGAGTCCTTGGCCAACCCATTAGAATCACTTCGGGTGAGACTTCAGGCCACTTCACGGTCTGTTGCTGAAAGAGCCAGTGAGATAGGGGTGTTGTTGGTTAAATACAGTAAACCCTGGTCTGCCCATGATAGCCAACAAATGGTTTCGTTGCTGGTTTTGAACAAACTGAGCTGATGTTCTGGTGGCGTCCTATGAGATACAAACTCAATGAGTGGGTTTGGTCTAACCAGAAAGAGTTTGCTGAATGAGAGAACAAGAGTCCTAAACTGAGTACAGAGGCCTGGTTACAGAAACATATCATTACATACCTACATGCGATATTTTTTACGACCTTTGGGAACGAGCTTTATGACTGGTTATCAAAGTTAACTGATACAAGCATATTCAAAAAGAAAAGAGACATTGTTTAGACACCGGAGCTGATTTAGACCATGAGGAACCTGGATAATCCTATCACGAGGGTAGTAGACTTCTGGCTTGCGAGCGTTCTAGAAGGCTTCGTCACAGAGTTTGCAGTCGACCAGACAAAAAAATTCAGTGAGGCTGAGCGCTATTTCTTCAAAGGATATCGTGGTAAGTACCTAAGATATTTAAACTTGTCCATTAAGATGCTATTACATGAAAAAGGAACAATGGATCTAGTTTCAAATGAATAATTAGAAATAGTAATGTCACAAGAGTTTGAAAGTGATTTTGATGACATTGGACGAACACGTAGTGGAAAGAAGTATAAAGTAGATTTCAGATCTCCAATATTTGAAGACAGTTAAGATAGTACTAGACAACAGAGTCATAGTACCATAGAAGAAACAGAGGGGGGTATCCCTTACCACCCTTACACCCCACAGAAACAGACCGGGACTCAGAACAATCCCGTAGGAACTCCATCCAGTAGCTCACAGATAGTACCTACCACCGCTACATCACCTCCACCTACACCATCGAGTGGTAGTAACACAGTAAATCAACATCCACCACGTAGAAATAGAATGGGGGATGATATGAAGCTACCTATATTTAAGGGAACAGGGGCAGAAGACGCAGAGCAGCATTGGTTTCTCTGTGAAGCCATGTGGACCATTAAAACAATCAACGACGATAACCTTAAACTTGTACAATTGGTCACCACACTAAGAGATAGAGCCTTAACATCGTCTATCAAGTATACCATAGTACCCTGGACACTTGTCCAGGTCAAGACCGCCATGATTAAAGAGTTTAAGAAACCTAAGTCTGAGTCACAGTGCATTACAGAACTCAAAGACATCAAGCAGTTACCTACAGAGTCGGTGTGGGACTTTGATCAGAAATTCAAATCCCTTATCGACCAAGTCAGTTTTGAGTTTGCACCGGAGCAGCATAAGGAATGGTTTATTGAAGCACTGCTCCCTCACATTAGACTACTGTTAATGCAGCAGAAACTCCAGATGCAGGATGACGCGTTGGAGATGGCGATGAAACTAGAGGATTCACCTCTAGCTAAGAGTAGTACAGGCATGGAAACTTTACAAAACCAGTTGGCTAATCTCACATTACAGTTGCATGAACTTAAGAAAGGGAAAGAGGTTGCGCAAGACATATGGTGCGTAAAATGTAAAGCACAAGTCCATAGTAAAGATAATTGTCTGGTCTTTGTAGAATATATAGCAACAGGGGATCCAAACCCCTTACCACAGACCCACGGGTTGTGGTGTGAGATATGCAAAACACGAGGACATCTACCTCACCAGTGCCCTCTACTTTAGAAATACGTGTAGACACCTAAGAACGTATACTGTGTCTTCTGCAAGTCTGTAGGCCATGATGTACACGATTGCAGAGCCTATGATCTCATGGTCGGAGCAAAGCAAGACTTGTACAGAGTCCAGTCAGAAACACAGGATCCAGCAATAGGACCATATCAGGATCCAGCTTATGGAGGCCATGGAGGAAGATTCAGAGGACGAGGCCGTGGAGGAGGCTTTGCGCGAGGAGAAGGCTTCGGTAGAGGAGAGGGTTTTGGCCGTGGTCGTGGACCAGTTACTTGTTACAACTGCGGAGTTGTAGGACACTATGCTAGGGACTGTCAGAGCCCCACTATCACTTGTAACTACTGCAAATCTTACGATCATACTATAGAGGAGTGCCCTACCTTAATAGCTAAGACCAGAGAACCTAAGCCAGCAGTACACCAGAACATCCAGTTTATTGCTGCTGAGTAGGAAGAGCCAGAACCAAGAGTCAATATTGTGACTCGCAGCGGTGTTTCTACCAGTGGGACATCACAGGAAATGGAAAAGACCACAGGTCAGGAGTGGGTGCGCAGAGCTCCTAATAAAGCAACACCACTCGACCTGTAGAAGAACAAACATACATTTTAGGAAGCTAAGGCTTTCTTTGATGACCCTACGCAAACAGGATCACAGGTACCGCCATCTAGGGGCGTACCGTAGCAAGCACCTTGTGGCGATAGCCTTGTACAAACATCGCAGGCTACCACATCAGGAAGATGCGATGAGGATGAGATGACAGGAAGTGTACATTCCTTCCTGCGGAGTTGTCTAAAACTTGTAAGAAATGAGCAAGCTATCACAAAACTTTAGCACATCATAGATCAGTGTCAACCATCTTCTTCCATGAGCAGTACACAGTGTGCTATTCATAATATTACGGGACATACAAGAACAGGAAGAGAGATGCGACTCACAGCACAGATTGGAGAATTTGAAATGGATGAGGTGATCCTAGATCTAGGATCAGACGTGAATGTTCTAACTAAGCAGATATGGGAACAGATGGGCAGCCCTAAGTTAGTCAGATCTCCTATCCATATGAGATTAGCTAATCAGCAGCATGTGTCACCTCTGGGTCGGTTACCGCAGGTGCCAGTTGACATTGACAGAGTTCGCAGATTCGCGGACTTTGAAGTTATAGAAATCATTGGCGATAGTAGACCCTATCCAACATTGCTAGGCATTGATTGGGTGATCGGTAACATGGCCATTATCGACCTAAAGAGAAGACAAATGACCTTTGAGGATGCGCAGATCCGGGTCATCGCACCGTTGGATCCTTTTTAGGCAGAGGAGGAGGCACATAACATGGAGAGACTCTATCAGATGACCGAAAACCAGAGTGACTACATCAATCCAACCGTAGAAGGGAATATTAGTTGGCAATGTGACAGCTCATGCGCATCAGATTCAGATGTTGGTCTAGAAAACTGGCAGAATAGACTTCACGAAGTCTCAGTGCGCAGGTGCGCGTACCTGACTAAGTCACTGCAATGGATTGGTGCAGAGATCAATGAGATTCCATCCTTTCATGGTCTAATAGATATCCAGGACTTTCTTGAGAAGTTTGAACAATAGATCCCTCATGAGCAAAGGATCACAGCTATGGACCTTGCAGTACGAACCATGCCTACGAGATGGTGGTATGCACATAAATAAAACATAGCATCATGGGATGATATTAAGAGATTCATGGCGATCAGATTTTTTGTCGAAAGAGAATATGTCCAATAGAAATACACAGGAGAAAGTGACCCCAGATCACACATTCAGACATGTGAACAGAATTGGTCGGACATTCCCAAGGATGAATGGGTTCACCGATTCGTTCATACTTTGGATACAGTTCCAAGGAACTGGTATACAGAGACTGAACTGCGCAAGGGAACAACAACATGGCCACTTATGATAGACATCTTCCTACTCACCTTCGCTTTAGAATCTGAGTATCCAAAGGTTGATCAGGCCCTACAAGTAATAAAGAGTAAGATATTTGAAGATTGTACCATATCAGTATCAACTCAACTTGAGTGGGCTATCCAGCTAAAAGAGGCGTTAGAGTGTTATAATTTTGCATCTGAACCAGAGGAGGATGAGGATCCTCACGACACCAACATTCCGGAGTCAGAAGGCACTCGCGATGTTAAGGGACCACAATTAGAAATTCCTGCAATAATAGAGCCCATTAAGATTAAAAAGATCAATATTGGCACAGACAGAGAACCTAAGTTTGCCTCTATTGGAGACTATTGGAACGATGAAACAGTCGGACATATTGCAGATTTGCTACACGACTATCAGGACCTATTTCCCACCAAGTTCATAGAGATGAAGGGAATAGTTGGAGACCTGGGAGTCATGAGGATACCGTTGAAGGAGGATGCTAGACCAGTCAAGCAGCACCCATATAGATTAAATCCATGGTATAAGGAAAAAGTAAAGGATGATATCGATAAGATGCTAGCAGCAGGCATCATTGAGTCTGTAGAAGAAAGCGAATGGGTTAGCCCCATGGTTGTACAAGAGAAGAAAACCAAAGGAGACATCAGGATCTGTGTCGATCTGCGCAAGCTCAACAATGCATCGCTTCACGATCCATTCCCAACACTGTTCACTGATTAGGTATTAGACAACGTGGGAGGACAGGAGGTCTAATCCTTCACTGATGGCTTTTCAGGCTACCATCAGATCAGAATACATACAGAAGATTGATCCAAGACCACCTTTGCAAGAGAATGGGGCTCGTTCCAGTATACGGTAATGCCCTTTGGTCTTAAGAATGCACCAACTATATTTTCTAGAGTAGTAGTTGCTGTATTTAAAGAATACATCCATAAATTCCTAGAAGTATATTTTGATGATTGGACTGTATTTGGACTAATTGACAAGCACATAGGAGATTTAAGACTGATGTTAGAGAAATGTAGGCAGTACCAGATTTCTCTAAACTTGAAGAAATGTATATTTTATGCACCATTTGGTATTTTGTTGGGTCACATTGTGTGCAGACAAGGCTTGATGGTAGATCCTGCAAAGATTGCCATCATTGTAAATCTTCCAGCACCCAACTCAGTCAAGCAACTGAGGACAGTACTTGGTCATACCGGGTATTACAGAAAGTTCATCAAGGGCTACGCAAAGATTATAGCACCAATGGATAAATTGCTAAAGAAAGATGTAAAATTCCTATGGAATGAGGAATGTTAGCAGAGTCTAGACACACTTAAAGAAAAGATGGTTACAGCACCCATCCTAGTATTTCCAGATTGGACTAAGCCATTTCATGTACATGTGGATGCATCTGGCATTGCACTAGGGGTTGTCTTAATGCAACCAGGAGAAGGGGATATTGATCACCCTATCGCATACTCCAGTAGAAAGCTATCGACAACAGAAAAGAACTACACCACGACAGAAAGAGAAGGCTTAGCTATGGTGTATGCGCTGCAGAAGTTTAGGCACTACCTATTGGGTGCCTTGTTCAAGATGTTTACTGACCATTCCACATTGAAGTATCTGGTCAATAAGCCAGTGTTAGGGGGGAGAATATGCAGATGGTTACTCCTCTTTCAGGAGTATGATTTTGAAATCATTGTTAAACCAGGAAGATTGAACGCTGGACCTGATCATCTGTCGTGGATTGACTCAGGAGAAGAGCCAAGTAACCTAGAGGACAATTTGCCAGACGGGCCGTTGTTTTCTATCCAGATCGCGGACGACTACTATGCTGATATCATTCACTTTCTCACTACAGGATTAACGCCTGATGATTTTACGAAGCAGCAAAAGAAGCAGTTGTTTGTTAAAGCAACAGACTTCACCTTGATTGCAGGACACCTATACAAGTTACGACCGGATGAAGTTTTGCGCAGATATGTGATGCCGCATGAAAAAGATGCTATTGTCAGAGAGGCACATTCAGGGACCGCAGGAGGTCATTTCGCAGGAAAGCTGACTGCATAGAAAATCCTAGATGCAGGATTATGGTGGCCTACTTTGCATAAGGACACCAAGGAATTTTGCAGATACTGCGATATCTACAAGAGGGTAGGAAAACCCTCACGACGCGATGAAATGCCGATGTGACCGCAGGTTACGCTGCGTGCATTTGACAAGTGGGCTATAGACTTTGTGGGTCCTATCAACCCACCAGGAAAGCGCACTAGCGCGAGATATATTATCACTGGAACAGAGTATCTCACTAGATGGGCAGAGGCCAAAGCAGTAAGAAATTGTGATGCTACTACAGCCGCACAGTTCCTTTTTGAGAACATCATCAGTAGATTCGGCTGCCCTGTAATTTTGATGAGCGATCAAGGCACACATTTCTTAAACCACACCATTGAGGCCTTGACAGAAGAATTCCAGATTCAGCACCATAAGAGCACTCCCTACTACCCACAGGCTAACGGTACGGTGGAGGCCTTTAATAAGATTTTAGAAAATGCTCTTACTAAGATCTGCAACAGCCAAATGAATGATTGGGACCTCAGAGTTAACGTTGTATTATGGGCGTATAGGACCACATGCAAGAAACTTACAGGACACACACCTTTCAGCTTGGTGTATGGATAGGAGGCTGTTATGCCTATGGAGTATATTCTTCCCAGTTTAAGAATCGCTCAGATCACAGGGATGAATGATACAGACACAGTGGAGGAAAGGATAGCACAGCTGCTTACCTTAGAGGAAGATAGATTCGTCGCCGGATTCCATTAGAAAGTGCAGAAGGCACGAGAAAAAGCTTGGCATGATAGACATATTAAGAGTAATACTTTCCAGATTGGAGACCTAGTACTCCTCTATGACAGTAAATTCATTAAGTTTCCAAGGAAGTTCAAGATGCATTGGTTGGGGCCATATCAGATACAACAAGTTACAGAGGGAGGTGCCGTCCAGCTCAGCCAGCTGAACGGGGAGATTCTTCCCACATGGATTAATGGTAGTAGGCTTAAGCTCTATAGCGATAGCCACCCCACCTCTCATCCCCAGCTTATCTAGCTTATGGTGGTGTAGATATCCAGTGTAGTTGAAAGGAGGCATCGCACTGGGAACTAGTCTACACCGGCAAGTATTATAAATATGAGGAATCGCATAAGGTCGGTTCATTTTGCGCAAGTCAATAATGGCTTGCGGGAAAAAAAAAAACGCTTGTTTGTTTGCGCAGGTGATGCGGTGTTTCAGCGCAGCAATGCAATGTTTCCCCGTGCCACGTATCCAGCCTTTGCAACCGACAGAAGGCCAGTCAAGTCGCCTTCTGACAGGCAGTTAATGGAGAAATGACCGGTATACCTTACCGTAGATTTGGCAGCAACATAATTAAGTTTCTAGATTTGGAAAATCTTCGACGAGATCGGCGCCTGTACACACACATTTTGAGGGAAACGTGATCGGATTTCAGCATTTATGGAGGATCGGATGACGGGTGTGGTCTTTTCCATGTAATTATTATGACCGATGGGTTCATCCAAGGTGACCGTTGCATCCGGGAGTGTTTCCTTCGGCATAAAAGTAGAAATTGTTCATTTGAGAGGGTTACACTTGCACAAACCTGAGAGCTATAGAGTAAGCTATTAAGATTCCCCTGTGTAGAGTTCACCCCATTACAGAGTGCTGTGATTCCCAGAGTTCGAAGCCATTGCACGCCCAGGATATTGCACCAAGTGGGTTCTGTCCGAGGAGGAACCTATAGGCGACATTTTGAGAAGGTTTGAGCGTCACGGCCTTGCAGGTGTTATTACGACACCACTTAAGGGTGCCCAGCCAGGCTCATCACAGACCAGACAGTCGCCACAGACGAGGAGCCACTCTCAGATACTAGACGAATGCAGTTCGGAGTTGGAGGAAGAAGTTCATAACGCAGCAGACTACATTATGCCACGACCTGAAGACACATCCGAAGTAAAACTTCCCAAGAGTGGTAAGTTTCTTGTTCCCATACCACAGATTGATTCTCGGGTAAAGGAAGATGGAGACCTATTAGGATATGCAGCTGTTGCTAAATTCATCGATTATAACCTGGCCGACGCTAAGACATATCCCTAGTTTCAGCCGGATCAGTACCTTAGAGTTCAGAAGAACCCGAGGACAGGTGCAGACGAATACATTCCCATGGACCATGTTCAGATTCTTGAGCGCTCAGGCTTTCTCAATCTGTTGAGACTACCACATTTTGGACGTGGTGCAGAGGTTAATGCCATGGTGCGCATACTACTTTCTTGTTTACATGGAGGTTACATGTGGCTTGGTAACAAGGTTGATCTAAACATCGACCTCATACATCGCATTACCGGATTGTCCAAGACTGGTCAACACTCGACGATAGATACAATAGGAAATACTAAGGAACCCAAGCTCTCACCCACCGTAGTGGCCAAGTACCAAATACAGAGAGGAGGTCGGGCCTACGACATTGCGAGCATACCAAACAAAACACTCAGCTTTACAGCTAGTCTGCTTGCAGGAAGACTGTTAACCAAGGTTCGGCCCAAGGAAGTTACAGGGTCTGTAATTAAACTTGCTATACAGGTTGTAGAAGGGGAACCCTTCAATTGGTCTTTATTTTTGTTAAATATGTTTTAGGCAGATTGCTTAGCGGCACAGGATGAGGCTACCCACCATTTTCATTTTTCATGGTTGATTATACTCTGTGCATTTGTGGGGTGGAAGGATCCGCTCCATACCTAATTTAGGCAGCTAGCAAGTGGTGAGCCCAGAGGGGTGCGCTATACAAACCTGTGGGAGACTAACCACCCAGAAAAGAGAAAACTCAACGTCTATGAATACTATATGCTGCTGAAGAAAGTCGTCCTAGAAGTACCACAGATCAGCAAGGAGGTTGTAGAAACATAAGATGATCGGCTTAATTTTATGGTGGACCGCCATAGAATCCACTTGAGACCAAAGAGGACTAAAAGGGATGATTGGGCTCTGGGCTGGTTCAGGATGACAGCGCAGGATATCGAAGGTATCATCAAAGACTTTGATGACCAATGGAAGCAAGAGTATGAAGATACCACACCTCTACAGTCAGATACTACACAGACAAACCCAGTAGACAAGGGAAAATACAGAGTAGAAACCCAGACACAGGATGACGAGGACACACCAGAGGAGGAGCCCCAGAAGAAAAAAAAAAAGGTTACACCGCCAAGTGGGGAGATTAAATTGACAGCTGATGACTATGACCAAATTGTAGTCAGAATAAGGGACAGAATGAGCGACACATTTCAGGCGATGCAGGCATTGCAGGGCAAGCTGCAGGGGGCCATAGACCAGTAGCTAGGTGAGTTGAAAACATTGACTGAGAAAGCTGCCATAATCCACACTCAGTTGAGCAAGGTGCCAGAAGGAGAAAGTTTGAAACAGTCGATCTCCCATGAGGAGATCCTAGCGAAGGGTCGTCTCAACACAGTTTTGATTCCACCAGGGAGCCTCAGATTCCCTGCGTCGATGATGGATCCACCAATATAGTTTAGGCAACATGTTGAGGTTAACCTCATAGATTTTCACATTAATCAGTTGCAGATGATCCAACAACAGCTAAGCGCAGAGCTCAGAGGTAGAGATCTTGCGACTTATGAAGAAAATACGCAGCTGATGCAGAAAAATGAAGCACTCGCCACCAGATTTCAGAAAAAGGAAGATGAAGTACGAACTTATGAAGAAAGAGAACATGATCTTTCTCAAGTTTTACAAAGCATTGCATTGGAGTTACCCCAAATACGCATTGATTTTTCCTTACCTCTTCCGTAGAATGTAAGAAGAGTTGCAGACAGAGCAAAGGCTCTGGAGGAAACAGTAGCCAGGATGGAAGAAGCAACGACCAAGATGGAGGAGGACCACAAAGCGCAGATCAATGAGCTCGAGGCTCGTGTATGAGACACTTCCCAAGCAGACCAGCAAGCGAGAGTAGAGGCCTTTTGAATTGCTTCTGCACAGATGCAGTCTCGCATCGACGATGCACTGTTAGTATTAAATGATGCGACAGACACATGGGCAGACTTGGATTAGTCACCTAAGAAAGTGGAAATCTAGCAAAGTATTCAGTAGATAGAGAATACCACGGCAGCAATGAAAGAAGAAATTAAGAGATTAGCAGCTCTTCAGAAGATGAGGAAGACAAAGGACATGAACCGCTTGCAGCAGGAAGTACAGCAATTAAGAACAAAGGAGATACACATCAATGACTTGCTTCAACCCTACCAAGAGCAAATCACTGAGTTAGTCGATACGGTTGAGCAGAAAGTGAGGGAGTTCACTGCCATCAGAGAGGAAACTGACGCAACAGACGATGCCAGTATCAGTCAAGCTTTGCTTGACTTGGCACAAGAGCATGTCGGAGTGATGCAAAAGGAAGTCGCAGGACTCTGCGACAAGTTGCAACGGACTTCGTAGGAAGCCAAGGAGAAACTACAGCAGGAGAAGCCCGCTGGTAGTGGCTTGGGGACGAGCCACAAGTAAGTGTTAGGGGACTGCTGGAGTAGGGTCCCATAGCTACAAGAAGCTGCTATTTTGACGGATAGAAAGTTTTGGCAGAGATATAAGAGGTAGAGCTACGACACTATAGCAGGTTTCTAGCTACAGAGCAGAGCCGGAACCCATGACGTAGAAAACAGAGAAGTTAAGGAAGACGACGGTACCTGAGCGGCCGAGAAGAGAGAGCTCAACCATTGCATTGAAGGCAGCGGAGGAAGATAGGAGGGCTCAGCTACCCTCATAAAGGAAAAGGAGCAATGAGGTTGAGGCATTGAAGATGAAGGATAGAAAAAGAGAAGCAACGCCGATACCTATGGTCAGCACTGGGAAGCATGGAAGACTGCAGGAAGCTGTGGTGAAGGGAAGCGATGCATAGTACCCATGATCAGCACCGGGAAGCATGGAAGACCGCAGAGAGCTGTGTTGTGATGGATAGCAGCTACCTCAAAGTACATATACGTCGACTGTCACTAGTTAGGGTTTGGGTTACTGTTGGGATAGGCCCATAGTGTTGTAATGGTGAGACCTTCGGGCCGCCTATAAAGGGATATATTTTGTACTGTAAAAGGGTTGGTTGGTGGGTTGGTTGGTTGGTTTGTTCAGTGGTTAGTTGTTTTGTAGATTATTAGACAGTTGTAGAAGCCAAGCTCTGGTTCTGTTATTAGCTGTAGTATCTTACTGTAACCAGTAGCTGGCTCATAGAGCATTCATGTAAAGATCCACAGGGATCGATAGAGAGGGAAGAGTATATTGTAAGAGGTGCAATATAGAGATAGAAAAGAGATCTAAGAGAGAAGATCTTAAGCTGCATATGCGGTGCAGCAAAACTGTGTTTACCTTCCCCTGAGCTACAATAGAAACACAGTTTTGTGGACGTAACTTCCATCCTGGAGGCGAACCACGTTAAAATCATGCGTTATGTGATTGCTTTGTGTGTTGTGTTTATTTGATGCATCTGTCAGTTATTTTATGAGCCTTGTTTACAGTTTAATGTATGTATGCATTATTCAGTTCACAGTAATATAAAAGGATAGACATAAGTTGAAATCGTTGACATGTTGTATGCGGGTTCAGTTATGCTTTGCTTGAAACAGTCACTAGTCGCGGTGTTGAACAACCTATTATGTTGAGTCTTGCAAGTCGACATTAACAACACTAAGTGCACTGAGCCGTGGGAGTAGGGTATCGCAGGGAGGTGATACTGCACCGGTAGAGGAGCTGGCGCGCGATACCGTAGGCTAAGGATTTAGTGTTGGGAGGAAGTTATGTGTCGCCTGGCGCACGGTGACAAGGTAAGGCTGGGGTCACCGTGAGTCAGTGGAAGTTGCACAACGTAGAAAGGGACCACGTGCTGGATAGAGAGAGATCTTGCGGTGAGAAGGGCTGCGAGACACTGAGATCACACGACACGAGCAGAGGGTCGTGCAACGCATAGAGAAAGAGGCCCTGCGGCTAGCAGAGTTGCGAGTCGCAAGTAGGATGCCATAGAACCTGGTCCAAGACGCTTGAGTCCTTGGCCAACCCATTAGAATCACTTCGGGTGAGACTTCAGGCCACTTCGCTGTCTGTCGCCGAAAGGACCAGTGAGCTAGGGGTGTTGTTGGTTAAATACAGTAAACCCAGGTCTGCCCATGATAGCCAACAATGACACATTCTCATACGAGAATGAGTAGCAAGGTCATCCAAAAATACTTCGATAATCGATTTGAGATCATGGAAAATCAAGGTCATTGCCCGTTGAAAAGTAGCTCCGGCATTTTTAAAACCAAAAGGAATTTTCCGATATGCAAAAGTTCCCCAAGGATAAATAAATGCAGTCTTATGTTGGTCCTTAAGCTTAATTTGTATCTGATTATATCCAAAAAAGTCGTCCATGAAGGAAAAAACCTCGCTACCCACACACTCATCCAAAATCTGATCAAAACATGGTGTGGGGAAATTGTCCTTAGGACAGGCACGATTCAAATAACGAAAATCAGTACATATGTGGGTTTCTCTCTGCTTCTTATCCACCGAAATGGGGTTTAAAACCCACTCCATCAAGGGAACAGGATAGATAAAACTAGCTTTCAACAATTTCTCTATCTCTGCCTTAATCGTGGGTGCTTTCCTAGGATTCACCACACGCAAGTGTTGTCGAACAGGATTAGCATTGGGATAAGTCTTAATCTTGTGTTCAATAATGTGAGGGTTGATACCTAGCATTTCATCATAAGACCAAGCAAAGATATCATGAAATTCTTTAAACAACTTGGTGTATTCTAGAATCTCAGCATGGGTACATTCTGCCCCAATATAGACATTCTTTATCCTCCCAGGATCGCAATAGATATTGATAGGAATCATTGGAGATATGTTTTCCATGTTCCCATTATCCATTGGACGAGGAGAGCTTAATGGAACCATGGGACTACCAATCCTCTCGCTAAGAACCTCCCTAAATTCTTCACGCTCCAAGTGGTCAAGCTCGGGAAGAAAGTAAGATCTATGATGGAGCTCTTCCCATGGTGGCTCAGCTCCTAACATGGCCTCAATAATTGCCTCATCTGAAGGAAAAACACTATCAAGGTAGTCGTGCACCTGAGAAGACTATACTGCCCATGTAGGCAGCACATACAGGTCCTTCTCCTCCGTCCGTGAAGAGGAAGGACAAGGATCTGCAACACACTCAAGATTAGCTTGATAAGCTACCATAGTTGTAGGCAACATCATGTCCATCATGATGGGCTCACTCAAAGTACTCAGTGTAGGAAGAATCCAAGGATCTTCCATATGACTCGTGTGAAAAGACACCGATCTCATAGATGTCGAAGCCTCACCGGAACTAGACCCTATCATAAGGACAGGTGTAGGACTGCTGAAACTTCCCATGAGGGATGGATACATGCCCACACCCACACTCCTAGTTTCCAGATGAGAGTGCTTTACGATCGAGATCGAAGCTCCCAAAGATGCGGTAACTGACGGATTCTTGAATGACGTTTGATCAATCGTAACTATCTTCCCATTAAATGGAAAGCACACAACGTGAAATAGGGAAGAAGCTATGGCTTGCATACTGTACATCCAATTCCTACCCAGCAAAATATTGTAGTCAAGGGGTGCATCAACCACCTCGAACTCTATTGCAATGGTCTTTCCTCCCAAACGGACCTTAAGGGAATGAAGGATCCCATGCGGCCTAAAGGATCTCCCATCGAACACAGTTAACATGGTCATTGATTTAGGGAACTCAGGGGAACCTGAACCCTTCCAACATGATAAATACATCACAGAAGCAGCAGCGCCTTCATCAATCACAGTGCACTTGACGGTCATGTTAAGACATTCTACGTGAATCAAAAGAGACACATAGTAAGGAAAACGAGGCTGAAGTCCTACGGTTTCAAATTTAATCACGGAGGAAGAATCATCATCATTCACACCAAGGGAAAAAATCAAAGCCTTCCTTTGCGAAGGACAACTCTGAAGCAGTTCTAGTGCAGACATCGCACAAGGAGTATGGCCCAAATCCTCAACAACTAAACAGTTTTGGGTGGCTCGGGAATTAGGATTATGCCTCAAATGCTTAAGGACTCCCTTAGGAATGCAAGTTGCAGTTTCAGGTTTATCCACCAGTTTTTCAATACACAAAGGGGTCCCTGGTGGATCAAGCTCCTTTCCTAGGCTGGGTTGTGACGAGCCATAGTCCTTCGCACAGGTCACAAATTTCGTAGCATGAACCATGTTAATGCAACCACTACCACTACCCTCTGACAGATCTTGATCACCACCAGACTGATCATGGGTCCTCGAGTTCATATTTTGATTGTGAGGTAAAGGGTTAGTTAGCACAGCTGGGCCCTGTGCCAAGAATCTCAAGGCTTCATCAATACGAGGGCACAAGTAAGTGAGGTGATCGTCCTTACACAACTTGCAAGGGAATTTAACCTTACGTTTAGCTTTCTTGTCCCCCCCAGCATTACAGTCGTTCTTTTCATTATTATTAGCATTTTCGTTCCTATTCCCACCCTTACGATTATTCTTACCCTTCTTTTTATTTCGTCTGGGCTACTAGTTACCCTTCTGGTTTGACGATTGCACTGAAAGCACACTCGCCGTTTGGGTGGGTTGAGACAAAGCCGTGGCTTGTCCCGAAGCAGATTGGTTGATTGACAATTGACTGACTTGTTTCACAACTGAATCCACAAGTTTAGCACTCGCACAACCAACAATGCCATCGGCATGTGGTCTAGGTTTAACTTTGGGGTCGAAACTAGAATGCAGGGCATTGGGAATGATCTCATAAAACAAACCGGACTGAGCATAAATCAAGTCCAGTTCCTGCGCCCTAAAAATGGCTTGTTCCTCATTTTGCACTCTAGATGTAGAAACATCCTTCGCTATATATGGCAATAATGACTTAAGGAACCATTCGAGGAGGAATTCCGGTGGTATAAAGGCTTTAGTCAACCTCTTCCATATACGCCACTCTTGGATATGATCCGAGATATGTGTGGCTTTATCCTGTCGAAATATCAACAAGAGTTCAGTACCAACATCATAGCACACTGGTAGCTGGAAGTGGTTAAGAAAAGTCATCACTAGCTCATCGAACAAAGCGAATGCCCCCCTAGGTAGCTCTATATACCATTTCGTGGCAGACCCTGTAAGGGTGCATTGAAATAGTCTCAAACAGATTGAGTCCTGATGTAAGGAATTCGAAGAGCACCATAAGTGAAAGGTAGTAACATGTTCGCTCGGATCCTCTCCCAGTTTGCCCTCGAATTTGGGTATGTCTGAGGGAAGCTTAGTAGGGACAGCTGGCCAAGCCAGGTCATGAGCTACATGATTGTTCGTCAATATTGACAAGTTAGGAAGATTCAGTGTTGAGAGGAAACGGAGCCTAGGATGATGAGGTTGATGGACCGCTCCCTGATAGTTCTGATTCACATAGGTTTGATTACCACCATGGCCTTGGCCATAGTGCCCTCCTCCTGTTTGACCCATATAGGGTGGCATGGAAGCACAAAAGTGTGGTGTACCTTGACTATTCAGAGCTACAAATCCATAATTTGGAGAGTAAGCAGGTTGTTGATACCTGCCCCCATAAGGTGAAGAACCCTGTCCATACTGCGTCCCATAATAAGGTCCATAAGTCATCGCATGAGATGTCCCATGAGACACTCCGTAAGTAGGAATATACACTCTAGAAGTAGGAATATACATACTCAAAGTAGGAATATACGCTTCTAAAGTAGTAACATGACCGCTAGAAGTATGAACATAACCTCCTGAAGCAGCGAGCGGTACGTAAACTTGAGACACAACTGGTCTAGTAACCGCAGTACGGACATGACTCGTAGCAACGTTTCGTCTCGAAGGAACACATAAATGAGGTGGAGGGTGAACATTTGAATAACAAGGGATAGAGGATGGAGGGACCTATGTAATTATGTACGTGTTATTCCTTATAGTCACTCGTCTCAGATCTGGTATCCTAATAGGATCACTAACCCTAGACCTAGGAGGAATATGCGATGTAGCTTCCACCACTGGGATGGAAGGTGCAATGTGACTTGTGCTCCCAAACCTCTCTGCATGGTAAGGAATGAGAGTGCACCCAGGAATAGTGCTAGGTTCAAACTCAGATTCAACATGAAATGCCAAATCATGTGTGGGAAAACCAGACATACCATAACTACCATAAATAGTGCTTGCAGGTTCAAAATGAGTCTCGTCATCCTCCGACATTCCATACCAGTGATGCATCACTGGGGAATTAACCCTAGATTAAGTAGGTCTATCTTGAAATGTACCTATCTCAGAAATCATAGGACCTAACTCAGTCAAGTCTGGTGAAGGATCATAGTTCGGAGTAAACTCCCCATCTTCCACATGAATGGGAGAGGGTGGTTCAGGAATACCTTCAATGTGGTCTCCCATGGTGTGTGAATCAATGTGCGAAGTAGTCTGCCTGGACTGTCTATTTCTCTCTCCCAAAGGAGGAGGAGATGTAGAAGGTTAAAGTCCTACTAAACGACGAGAATGACGAGGAGCCGCACCCGAATCCACAATGACTCAAAAAATATAAAAGACTCTCTATCTACGCAAACCCTAGGCAAGCTAACGTGCATAGAGCAATCACCAATAAAATCTAAATCCAAACATAAGAAATCAAGGGTAGGATAAGTGAGCTACCGAATGAAGCAGGTATGTCTCACCTAGGAGAGGCCTGAGACTCCCATACACAACAAGTGGAAGTATGTAACCAATTATTGTGGCCCTCAGCTTGAACACGTAAAGAGACTGTGCTGTCTGACCCCAACCTGGCTGGGACACCCATAGAATAACCCCTACAAAGTACCCCCTCGATATCCTAGGTAAGGCCACTAAGGTCACCTCAATATAATCAATGCTAAGGCGGACAGTCGTAGGAATGATTGACTGTATGGGTAGGGTATCAAAGCCTGAAACTCTCGAAAGAGCCCCCAGATATGAATACAATCTTGGAAATATCTCCGGTGCTACTCAATTATGACTAGGGGTCATCCCAATCAATAACCACTCACACTACCTCGTGCTTAACTCCCTTTTGAGAGGAGGATCCCGAGAAACACTGGTTATACCAAGGACTTTCACACACTCACCTGGACAGACACATACATGTTGTTGTTTAGTGGTCTTGGAGAATTTACTTACAATGAACTATTCCCAGACCCTAAAACCTAATCTTGTTGGTGAACCCTATCAAATAAAATAGTGTAGTTAATTTTAATTTAAGCGTTGATTTTAATTGGCTTTATTACTCAAAAGAGGTATATGGCTATGCAACTAATGGCGTTATGACACAACTTGAAGTAACATGCACACCTAGCAATCAATGCAAATGCATTGTGTCCATGAAAAATAGGGTATGCTACTACGTGGAATGCGCAATTTTTATTCAAATGATAAATGCAAGCTTTCCTATATGAAATCCTGACTAATCCTCCAAAGCAAATCTAGTGCAAGTACAATGCAAAATGCAATATGCAATGCATGATGATAAGAAAATATTTTTGGATTTTTTGAAATAAAAATGAGATATAAAAGCAAAAGAATGGCTCTACAACCCCCAGACTCTGCAAGCACACTCAAGCAGTACTCAAGAAAAGCACTAAGGTAAAATAAGTCTAATGTACTAATCCCAAAACAAAAAATTGAAAATGCAATGACAAGAACATTCTTAAAAAATAAAATTTACCCTAAAAAAAGTCTCTGGTCAGAAATAGAGGTGTATACAGACTCTAGTAGCATCAAAGGAGACTCAATCATCACAATTCACCCAACAACCATCCATATTCCTCTAGAAGGAAAAACTAAGGGCATACATGACTGTTTGTAGTAAACCCGCATGTGTACGCGGAAATAGCAGTGAAAACCGTGTATATACGCTACTGTGAGTTAAAAGCTCACGTACAAGAAGAAAGGTGCATAAAAATAAAGGCAAACAGACAAGCTGAGACAAACTTCACACCAATCAGACACTACCAGGAAAACATGCCCCCAGACCTGACATAGAAACAAGAGAAAAAGAGCAATTCAAAGTCATTGAATGACGATAGAAAATCCCCAAAGGACAACTACTAGGAACTCCCTAGCAGAGTCGCCAATTCTGTTACAGAGAGAAATTCCTATGGCTTGGGGTACCACAACAGACAACTTGACTCCAGAAATCAATCCTTTCCAATATGAAATAGAAATTAAATATCTAACACTAAAGGATCATACCTCATACCTTAATCCGAACGATTGAAGTAGATCCCTATTGAGCTTTCCAACTTCAGCTTGAATTGATAAATCACTTCCTCAACAACAAGTAAACAAGACAAGCATACTATATATATTGGTGTTAGATCTATTCTAGCATATATAATCAACAATGTACAAGCATTTGAAATCACCCATGGATGAAATATTCATTCAAACATACATTATTGGACAGGAAATTAAAGACATTTCTATTAATATAAAATCAAAGATTACAATGGATACAACCTCTGTCGACACGTCTGCAAATCAAAGAAACTGAATCCCCCACTTGGGCCTCCACCACCTCAATCCTCCATCTCTCGATAGCAAGCTTACAAGCAAAAGGAAAGCTTGGGAAGAACACAAAAGTGCTCCAAGGGACAAAGGGATGCAGACTCAAGCATAAGTTTCGCCAACAATGGACTATAGTTTCTTTGCTCTCAATTCTCTCTTATGCCTTCAATGTACCAAAGAGTTTCTTACATAGCTTTTCAAAGGGATAATGAAAGGTCGAATCTGAGTGATCTCAAGCATATGGAAGGCCAGGAGTCAAGTGAGTCAGATCCATGTCAAGGAAAACTCCAAAAGGATTTGGATTATGCACACATCCCGATGTACGCGGTTTAAGTGGTCAAACCCGCGTATATACACTATTAGGGGTTTAAAAGTCGCGTATATGG